>JAKWJA010001926.1:0-140431 GCA_027704765.1 Solanum habrochaites | reverse complement strand
TTTCCCCATTACCTCCCCCCCCCTCCTTATCACACCTTATTTATTTTTGACAAGCAGCCTCTAAACTCTTTTAAACCATTACACATAAAGTGCCGAAGGAAATTAAAATATAAGTAACTTAATAAAAAAACCCCAAAACTTGTGTCACGTGTACAAAGCCTCTAAAATATTACAATTGATTCAAAAGAAAACTCAAGTCTCACAATGAACTTTTTCTAGAATATAACAAGGTCATAACTAAGAGAAAGAAGTACGCTGACGCAACAAACTCTACCTTCAAATCTCCAGAAAACCTCCAGACAAGTAGAGGAAAAATCACAGAGTCGGGCTGTAACCTACAAAAAATTGTAGAAAGAAGGTGGGAGTACCAAAACACACGTGGTACTCACAAGGAACCTCTAAACACAAGCTAAGGGGATGATAATACGGGTACCCTACCCACCTCAACGAACCGCCCCACAAAAACTGCCATTAAAAATCAACCCAACCTAACAGCTCAACAGTTTACATAGCACGTAGCTCAACAACAACACTTTAACAAAGTACATATATCCTCAACAACAATACTTCAACGAATATATATATCCACAATAACAAGCTCAATATTGATCAATACAAGTTCCACAGAAAGACTATCAGAAAAAATAGCAAAAACGATATCAAGTTCACTAATGATAATATGTGCAATGCAATGGAATGCAATGTCAAGTATAATGATGCATGTCTGACCTAGTGATATACACCCGCTGTCTCTAGTCGGGACCATGGGGACATATCTGTCCATGCATCTATCGCGGCGCACGACACGACCCTCGATAATAGTAACCATCGCGGCACGCAGTAACGTCCCTCGAACATATGAGTTCCATCGCGGCGGCGCGATAGTCCCTCGAAATGGTTATATCCTTTTAAGTGACTCGTTCTTTTCAATGCACATAACATTTGTCACAAAAATGCCCTCAATAATGCAGATGACAAGTTACACAAAATGAGGGATGACATTTTCATAACATCGTAACAGTTCACGACCACACACAAACAAGTCACATCAACAATGATTAACAGGCCTTCATCCTTTTTCAACACACACACATAAACAAGTAATCACATTGCCTTTTGTTATTCCTTTTTCGTTCATCTTACAATTACTCAATGTGGACAAGTCAACCCACACCAATCCCGTTACTTCCAAACTATACCACACAGGAAAGTACACGCATTCCATACACTTCACATAGAGTTTAGAAATCCACTTGCCTCAATTTATAGAACAATCACTCGGGGACTTTAGGCCTTCCTCCTTTGTTTACTTCCAATCAATACAATCTATTCAAATCAATAACCAAATAAGAGTCAAATCTTACAAACACTCATAATACTATAGGTTTAGTCTAGACCCAAAAACTCACTCAAATCTATAGTAAAGGTCTTATATCATGATTCCAACCAATAAATCAAATCTCATATTCCCTAACTTTCAAGTCTAGGTTAAGCCTTCATTCCTCTGAATAAATAAAATTTTAATTTAAACACTCTACATCTAAAACCCTAATTTATCAATAGTATTTTGATAATTATATGGGAGATCTGCACACGAAATTTGACCCAAAAATAAGTAGAAACAAAAATGTTAGTTGTTAAACTGTTTTATAATCACAAATCAACACTATATCATTATTACACAATAATTAAATAACATTATATTATACTTTATCATAAAAACTATTGTATCAATTCTTATTATTTTATTATAAAATCTATTGTATCAATTTATTTTATTAATCCTAACTAATACGACCATTGTAATCAAATTTACTTGCAATTATGAGAAACTCCACTACCTTTTTTTTAATCACAACTATAATGTTGGGAACACTGCATTCAAAGTGACTCACCTGAAGCTGCTGGAGAAAATCCTTGAAAGTTGCAGCATGGAGTCGTTTTGAGTGTACGAATCGAACATAGTAACCCCTATTTACAACTATAGTACACGTTCTATTCCCTTCCAATTCAACTGTAGAAAAATAAAGATTTGGCATTACGTGATTGTGCAGTTTTCCGATTCTCGCATTCGGCCGCCTCAAGCCATCCGCTTTTCTTATTTTCCCTTTTTTTTCTGAATTATTTATTTTTAAGTGATGGATCTTACCCACTTATTTTATTAAATATAGGTTAAAGGGTATAAGGTCTTAAACAAATTATTACTTTAGCCCATTAACTATCTATTTAGTCAATTACCTACAATTACCCATAAATTAATTAACTCAAGTTAAACGAATAGTTCAAAATTTTCAAAAATAACCTATCGTGTCATTACAATATGTTGATATCTTGTGTGATCGAGTTCAAAGATAGTTGGGATGATCACCTTCCTTTAATTGAGCTTGCCTACAATAATAGCTACCATTCCAGTATTTCGATGGTCTTTTATGAGGCTTTATGTGGGCGTAGATGTAGATATCTTGTTAGTTGGTTTGAAGTAGGTTAAGCAACTTTCATACGGCCAGACTCAATCCTTTATGTTATGGAGAAAGTGCAACTCATTAGAGATAGAATTAAGACAACCCAAAGTCGTCAGGAATCTTATGCAGATGTAAAAAGAAGGGAACTAGAGTTCCAAGTTGATTATTGGGTTTTTCTGAAAGTCTCACCTATGAAAGGGGTTATGAGATTTGAAAAGAGAGGGAAACTCAGTCCTAGATATGGAGTCCCTTACAAGATCTTGAAAAGGGTTGACAAGGGGGCATATGAGTTAGAGTTGCCAATAGAATTAGCAGCAGTGCATCTAGTCTTCCACATCTCAATCTTGAAGAATTGTGAGGGTGACCCAGACTCTGTAGTGCCATTAGAGAGTGTGGTAGTGAAAGATAGTCTTTCTTATGAGAATGTACCAGTTGTGATTCTTGTCCACTAGGTTAGAAGGTTGAGAAATAAAGAAGTCATTTAACTCAAGGTTTTGTGGAAGAGTCAGTCCGTAAAGGGAGCTTCTTGGGAAGCAGCAGCATCCTTGAGATCCAAGTATTCCCACGTCTTTCATTCCGTTTCCACTCCAGCTTGAGAAAAAAGTTCCTCTTTAGTTTTCCAGTCATTTATTCATGAATTAAGTCTTAGAATCACGTTCCCTCAGTTTGTACTTGAATTTTAAGCGTATTTGCATGTTATCGGAACTCAATTTACTCAAAACTCAGTTTTCAGTCTTTAGTAGTAGGGTTTGCATCTCTCTCCGTCTAGTTTAGCTAGTTTAGTCTTCATTAGAGGAAGAATGTTCCCAAGGGGGATATAATGTAACACTCCATATCAAAAATAGACTAAAAACCAGCTTTACACAAACAATCTGTAGGTGCAACTAACGGTGGAATCGACGGACCATAGACAGATCCACGGTCCTTCCTGCACAATCGTCGATGGATCAAAAACTCCCAAAAATTTCAGCCTAGAAAAATTGGTTAAATTTTGGACGACGGACGAATTTACCGTCCGTAGGTCAAACGATGGTCCATAGTCCATGACTGTCAATCAATACTCCCTTCACCCACTCTATAACAAGAGCTACGGATTACCAGCATGATACGTAGGTGGAAAATTTACAGACATTTAACGGGAAATGTAGTTGGGTCAACTTAAAATGGTCCTAACTCTTAGCTCAAATGAATTAGGTGTCCCATGACCTACCCACAGATAGATAATTGCATTATCTTTCCATAGCCACTAACCTTGATAAAATCAAACCTTCGAGTAAAACATTATGCCCATTTTAGTAAAGGCTTGTCGAATAGGCCCATTCGACGGACCCAACGACGGGGCGTCGATCAGACGACGGACCGTCAGTCCTGGCCGTCGTTTGTTCCGACAACAACTTATATAGGGGTCTTTTCCCACTTTTTTAGAACACTAAGTTACGTCGTTTTGACCCTAACTTATCTTATTTTAGTCAGTTTAAGCGTAGAAACATAATTAAAACATATATAAGTCTAATCATTAAATCAAAAGTTAGAAAATTAGAAGCAAGAAAGGAGAAAAAGCTCAAGAACCCTAGTTAAAGAATTGCAACAAGTTCCAACAGTTCCAACCCCAAAACATAAGTATTTTTCTGTGGATTTCATCATCAGGTGTGTGGGATTTCAATAATGGGTTCCTTTCACCCATTGGATCCTTAGTTTTCAATCAGATTCTTGATTCCTGTATCATTATTAGACCTAGGGTTTCTAGAACTTCAACAGAACTTCATGAACTTATTTGTTATATGTTCCAAATCAGATTATCATGTTGTTATTCAGTCTATTGCATGAATTTCAGAACCCTAGCTTTGTATTTCTTTAGTTCTTAAATTACAATGCTAGGTAAGATATTTCAAATACTTCAAATATATATACCTCAGTTATAAATGCAAAATTACCGGATTAATTGTTGCATTCTAAGTTTGCATGTTCAGTTTCAAGCTATCCAATATTTTTCAGAAACTCAGACATAATCAGTAAATTTAGAAAATTTTTTGGGAGTAGCATAATATCGAGTTGGACTAGGTTTTAGCGTACCCAATAGTCCAAGAACTACTAGCCAAGTAGGTTGTAAGTTCCCTCTGTGGTCAATCAGTTTAGTGATCACGCCAACATGCCTTTATACCATTGACAGGGTATATTGTGTCCTCTCGATGGGGCATATATAACGGACTCCACGTTTAGCTCATGTTGTTTTATTATAGGTTATTAGTAGCTTCCATAGATCTGTCAGAATCTCTACTTTGACCATTTATCAGTATATTCAATATTCAGTTTCAGCATGTTATAAATTGGTCAATGCATCCAGTTAGCTCAGAATTCAGTTTATCATGTAAGATTATTATACTTGCTATTAAGCTTGTTCAGTTATGTTTTATTTCAGTTTTACTCTATGCTACATGCTCAATACCTTTCAAGTACTAACACATACGTGTGCTACATCTTTTTATGATGTAGGTTCAGGTTCTCCAGCATCCAGTTCATGCATAGATCGATTTCTGATCTCTAGTTCTGCAAATTCAATGGTGAATCCTTATTCTCCGAGGACAACAATCATGAGTTTCATTTCAGTCTTTAGTCATTTCGTTTCAGTTTTTCCTAGATTTAGCTGGGGCTTGTCCCAGTATTTCTAATCTAGTTTAGAGTCTTATTTTAGACATAGTTAGTTTCAGCTTAGTGTTGAGTTAGTAACCTCATTGTATTAAACTCATCAGTTTTCATATATATGAGTTTTAGCATATGGGTATTCCCCATCTTTTCATTATAAGTTATGATTTAGATTCCAAATCAGTTTATTATCTTTAGTATGTATATGATCATGTCAGCAGGGTTAGATTGGGATCACTTGTGATCCTAGGTTCCGTGTCCGCGTCTCTAAGGTAGCTCGGGGCGTGATAGCTTAGGACCTACGGGAATGAGAGAATATCCCCTAGGCAAAGGGCATTAGTGAAAATAATGTATCGATCATGTAAGGAAAATTAAAAGCTAAAAAAGAAGTATAAGTACTAAAAAAAAAAGGGAAAGGATAAAAAACAAGTACGATACATTATCTCCATAGAACAAGATATTATAAACATATAACAAGCAATTACCTAAGTTGGACCCCATAGACTCGACAAGAACAAACATCACACAATCACTTTAAGTTCTAATGAGCACAAATATTTGTTGAATAGCGATACTACCCCCATACTCCCAATGCAAATTTAATCTGATTTGTCTTAATGTACATTTTCCATTAACTAATGTAAATCAAAGGCTCCATGGTATAATTCATATATGTTTCCCCATATTTATAGTCTTGTCGTTCCATTAGTACGGTCTACTCGGGCCATATGCATGTTCTACTTATCCCGTAGGCATGGTTTACCCAACTCATAGGCACGGTATACTGGTTGTAGGCATAGTATAATGGAGGAATAGAATTCATGGGGAATAGAGACATACCTTGTCATTCAAAGCCTAAGATAAATCATGAATTGGTACCCTTGAATGAACCCTAGCTTCTTTTTCCTCCTTAGGTTGAGAGGGAATTATAGAGAGTGAAGTTCGTTATGTTTTTGGGGGAAATAGGAGAACGGGTTTAAAATTGGTAGACTTGAGACTTATAGGTTTAATATGGATGTTAGGGTAGAGGATAAAGCAACATAGTATAGGCTTAAAACATTTAGTAAAAGACCCAAAACTTCCTAAATACTAACTGCTCAACTCCAAAAGGCCAAGGTGATACAATATGACCGAACTTTCACTAAAAACAAGTCATAAATGGGTTGAAGTCATTACAGGAAATCTCTGAAAGAAAAAAATAAAACAGTACATCAAAAATGACCTAGAGGGTCATTAAATTAACTCTCCATGTTAGAATTACCAAAACCAATTAATTAAATCAATTTTTCGAAATTTGATTTATTGACTAACTTAATCATTTATTATTATACTTTACTTATTTTACACGACAAATATAAAATCAATATGTAGGGTTCACATGAAAACTATAAGTAACCATGGAGGGGTGTGATACATGTTCTATTACTAATTATTATTTCACTAATTTGATTTATCATAATCTAATCTATTAGAAATATATTATGTCATAATTGAGTTGCACCTTTTGATAGATTAGAATAATATATAAAACTACAAATATCATAATAATTATATAAAAATTAAGAGTATAAATACTTGTAATGAGGAAGAGAAGTGTTTTTATTAATATTTAGAACATAAACAAACATCTTTTCTTTATTTGTTTTATATATATGAAATTTACTAGCACAAGAAGTTGAATTATTTGATCAAATTATTTTTATTTTTGTTCCATAATAATAAAGTTGTTTTTGCTTCTTCTTATTTAATTGTGAACATTAATTTATAACTGATAAGAACCAACCATTTGAATCTTTCGTGCATGAATTATATAACTCCATACATAAAAATTGTCTACAATATAAGTAATGAACATGCATATTAAGAGAATAATTTATTCAAAAAAAGACTTTGTTATAATAAATAAATAAAAATAGTCTTTACTTAGATTAATTTGAATAAAATATCATAACTCTACAACATGATTCATAGTATATCTCAACACAAACCACTACTAGGACAAAGATATAATAGTGTCTCATTAGCTCAATGATGTCAACACTTCTCATAAGATGATCATTGGTCCTTGATATTTGGCGTATAGGCATCTCCAAAGTCATCATTTTCTATCCCATATAGTACAAAGGTATCGTCTAATCCTGTAAATTTAGGAAAAAAATATTCATCACTGTAATATGATAAATGACATTAGTTATGTGAAAATAAAATATGATATTTCAAGTTCTTGTGACTCATTAAATTTTTCATTTTCTACAAGATTTATACATTGAGAAACTACCTTCTTTATGTGAGAAAATATCACAATTTTCCATATTTTTAAAATGTTATCATGAGATATTTGATGATCCTCTTTTCCATGTGAATCCTCAAGTTTAGTCTTGTTTCCCTCTTTCGCATAGTCTCTTTTCCCTCTTTCGCACTGTCTATTTTCATAGGAGCAGCGACTTTATATTAATGCATACTCAGTCTTCCTTGTCATTTTACCATCAAATTGTATGAAGATTTAATATTAAAAATTAAATTAATGTAGATAATAGTATTGATTATGTAAAAGAACTGAAACTAAATATTTACACATTAAATGTATAATTCTTGTGATCTATTCAGTGTAATTATTCAATGGCGGTGAATATAATTCTTGTGATTTATCTAGTGCAATCATTAAGAGATTTTATGGTGAAAAACACCTTTATTCAGTATAAAATTGTATGTGACCATAGACTTAACATCATTGGCCATCATTTATTCCTAAAAATAAATAGATTTTAATTTATTTTCTAATATTTGTAGGTAGTAAAAATTATAATCTCAAAGATATTAGTATATACTATATAGTTTTGAAAAGCTAGACGGGGAATGTATATGATGGTAGGTAGGGGTGTGAGGTAGTACATATGAGGGCTATCACTTATATGATTAGATGTTGGGTATTAGACAATTAGTGTAGAGTGTCACTTATTTAACTTGTTTTTTCGAATTCCATAGGGGAAGTAGTTTTTCTTAGTTTTAACGTACTTTTTTTTCCTTTTAAAAAATATTTTCCACAAAGTTGGATCAAACAAGCATAAAATAATTAAATGTTTTTTTCAAACCAGACACACCCTAATTGCATAAATCTTGTGATTATCTCATGCATTTGTAAGGAGTTTATTAAAGTACCTAACTCTAGTGTGAAAATCTGCGGGAGTCACAAACTCAACATTACTGGCCAAGTTTGCAATCATTTTTTTTCTCCATAATTGTCTTCTTAAGGAAGTTCATTCTTCATATAAACATTCTCATTATTAATTTCTAATGATTGTGAAATGGGGACTTGCTCCATATTTTCTGCAAAAACAAATGAAATCAATGTATAGTTATTATTTAAAATAATTTATTTCTCTTAATTTATATGATATAATTTGACTACACATGAAATTTAAGAAAAATAAATACTTTCAAGAATTATGATTCAATTTTTCTCTGTGTACCTTATCTTTAGGAACAACATATTGGAGCTCCATGTTTGCAAAGTTTGTATTATCTACTTCATGAAATAATTGTGACATTAAGTGAATGACATCTATCGAGACATTGGAAGAAGAAAGCTTATCGAATTTTGATGGTCTTGAACATTCTTTTCCTACATAAATGATTATTCGTTGATAAAATAACAAAAGATAATGCTCGTACAATATGAATTTGGTGGAGTGTTAAATTCATTACTCATATATGATAGTAATAGTAAAAAAAGAAAATAAAATAAAAAACTTACAAAAAAGGATTAAGGTAGTGATATGATCACTTACCTACACCTTGTGAAAATTCAGAGTTCAATTCATTACTTTTGTTCAGGTGAGAAAACACTTTATTTTCACCCTCTTCTACCTTGTCCACTTCCTGGTGGACTTAACATCATTATGGTAATTGTGATTGTCTAACATTACGAAATTATTTTATGTGCAACAAGAAATTAGATAACTTACCACAAAGTCGCTTATTTCTTTGAGCTCCATCATTTCACACATGAGTGCCAATTCATTTCCTAAATGTAGTTCACCATTTTTTTCTTTCTGCTCCATTGTAGTATGCTCTGAATTTGAAGATTCTTTTTTTCTTTTCTTTGAAGCACGTTTTGGAGACCCAATCTTGATTTGATTCAAGATCACGCTTTAAGAGTGATTGTAATAATAAAAAAACATATTTTTCAAATTATTAAACATCTTACCTTAATCTCTTCTACCATATTGGTTTCTAAATCGACTTTTACTTGTCTATTCTCATAACCATCTAAGATGTATCTACATACTTTCATAACAGATCGACATATGAAACTTTTTTTCATATGATCGGTAAACCTACAACACAACAAAGTTTTTCATTAATCTAGAATAATTATTAAATAAATTAAATAGTGTACACTATTACCTTGCACTAACAAATCATTAACTATACTCTGCTAGGCAAATCCAATAAGATAAGTATGCTATACAAATAAAGCAACTTAAATAATTATAACAGATAAAAATTCCTCATCATATAATGTAGAAACTATAACGGATATTTCTAGAAAAATATCTTCTAAACCAAACTGTAGACAAATCATAGAAGAATTAACTATCACATAACTTTTACATTCTATAAAATATTACATGTCTTATTTTTAGGATTACAAAACTCATATTTTATCGACTCTTACCTGTAACTTTACTTTAAACTACATGATAGTTTAAATAAGACATTATCCAAATGATTAATAAAACTTAAAATCACTGTCACAACTAGCTTAGTGATTGATTCGCTATCTCTCATTATCTTGACCTATCATTTTGTTAGTTCGACATCAGTAATTTATAAAATCAAGAAATAATAAAAAGAAAAATAAAATAAATAATAAGTTATGTGGAAGAAATAAGATAATAATTTTAGTTACCTGCAAGGAATAAGATAATAATATTAGTTACCTTGTCACATTGACCATTAGGGCAGGGCGCCTTCTCTTTTCACATGTCCAGCCGTTAAGGACATTGTGATATTTTTTATTAAGTCTTAATGGATTGACTAAATCTTCTCCCTATAATTCGAGTTCATAACAAAATATTTGGAAGAGTTAATCTTTCTTGATCGTTAGCGTTGTTTTTTGATCATAATTACGATCAACCATTAATATATTAATTTATACATAATAAATCTAGAAAAATAATTGTACTAATTACCTTGTTTGATTTTTACAGTATAAATATTAGTTTAACCTGACTGAGGTACAATTTAAAGCTAACAGTAGACAGGGCTACAACCTCGACATTAATCAATCCCCTCTTCCTCCTAGTGAGTTGATAGGGAGTTAATTCAGACTCATGATGCAATAATAGAAAACTTTTAATCAGTATTTCTTTTAACACTTGATTTTGTTTTAAATAAACACTAATTATAAACTATCATATCATATTTACTTTTGTGACAACAAAACTACCTAATTTTTGGGATTACAGATTTCGTTTTGATTGTTGTATGCTTATCGATAGATTTTGAATGATTTTATCATATAATGTTTTATTTTATTTTTTGTATATATAAGTTGAATTTTTATACAAATTAAAAGAAATAATAAAAGTTTTATGATTTGATGATATAAAACAATTCACACTATATTATATTTGAATGTCCATATAAACAAAATGAGTTTCTAGGTGAAAGATATATATACTCACAATATACGACAATAATATATAAAAATAACAATACATATATCATAAATTCACGTGATAAAAAATAAAATTCAATCGTCATAATATCATTATTTAAAAAACATATATGATATTCATACTTGAATAACTATTGTTTCCTCAATTGCTTAAAATTTGGGTGATGTCGAAATTATGAGAGTTGTAAGAGTTTATTAATTAGACATTGAAATTAACATAAATTCTTCGTTATAAATATGATCAAGATCGGGTTAGATAATTTTTAAAATAAATAAACCAATAGATCAGCGATTAAATTCTAGTAATTTTCGTCAATATTGCAATTAAAATGTACCATACAAATCTTAAGTCAAATAGTATGTTAGAATAATTATTTATCAAAGATTATACAAAATAATAAAACACTTAACTAAATATCAATCTTTTATCATCTTAGTGCTTATAAAATATGTAATTCAAATCGCTTTTTTGATAGATACGATAAAATGTTATTGCTTACAAGATAAAATTTAATACTAGCCATTATATATATAAAATTTAATGAGGGTCTTTTTTATTAATAATTTGATTAATTGTCTTCTATATGACAAAAATATTTTACAAAAAAAACTTTATTTCTTCCCTTTTTTATCCTGAAGCCTATAGTTATTTCAATTAAAAAGAGAATAAAAATATTACCCATAATTCTATTTTTTTTCAAAAGACATCTAAATTTTATAAAATCTCATTTATTTTCTTAAAATCATATCCAAAATTTAAATCTAAATAGACATAAATTTTATGATAAAATTGGTCAAAACAAAATCTTGATACACAAATATTCCTCACAATAATGAATTATTCCCAAACAAGAAAAAATATTTATGTTTAAATATTACTCCAATGTCTAAAAATACCTAGAATTCATGTGTTTTTGCTTATCCGCAATGATGATCAAGATTTCACCAAGGAGTTAAAATCTACGCAAAAGATAATAAATAAAAGGGTAAAGCAAAAAGTAAGAGAAAGGAACAGAATGCTAAATTATATTTTTTTACCGATGTCTCCAAGCCATTCTCTCTTGGATGACTTGATACACTAGAGGATAATCACACCGAGTCACTAATATCAACTCTTTGATTTTCATGACCCTATAGGGGATTAGAGAAGTACAAAATAATTATCATAGTTTTGATGTAGAAAAAATATAATTTATTTATATTCTTTTCGGTAAAATTCATTTACATTCTCTTAATATTTTCAAAGTGCGAATCAACTTTACATTATTCCATATTTATTAAAATGAACAACTAAGAAAACAATTTACATTTATATTCCAATTTTTATAAGTAATTTTCAATCACTTTCCGGCCTACGTGACACTAGTTAGAAAAAAAATGTCAAACAGTGTTGGGCCCACAAGGTAGTGTCACGTAGGCTGAAAGGGGTAGAAAATTATTAATAAAATAAGTTCGAGGGGGTTAATAGGACCTTAGTATAGTATAAGTATGTCTCTGAGATTTTGTCATAGGTTGATGGGGTACTTGTGCATTATCGCACATTCAATATAGTGACATACATTACATCAATTAGAATAAAGATTCTTAAGATGGATTGAAACTGTCACGACCCAACCCACCGAGTCGTGTGGGTACCTACTGTAACACCTAAGTAGGAGAACCATCATATTTCAATAGTTAAATCATGCAAAAATTTAAAGAAAATCAAAGATAAATGAATTAACAAACTTTTGTAAATAAGAACATTTAACAATTTAGGGTTAACACTTGCAAAGAAATCATCACCCCCAAGGATCTAGTCTAAACATGTAAAGAGCTACTAAGAGAATATGCAGGACATAATAATGGAAAGACACCACTCTCACTATACGAAAGGAAAATTAGAAGCTACTGGAGATTCTCTTCATCTTAACCTAATGAAACATCATCGACCCTGCATCAAAACTATGTCAAAAGGCAAAGTAAGATTAGTATCAGTACAAAACCACAGGCACGGGTAGGAATCATGCGTCAACCCTACGCCCACCACATAATATAAGAATTGAACGAGCAAGAACATGTAATAAAACCACTCGTTTATCCATCTTTACCCTCTCTTGAAATACTTTAGAATTACAGTAGCATCCTTACTACCCACATTTCGACTAACCATACATGACGTACCCTTGCCTTCTATTCATGTTATCTAGACCCTTCCACATGACACCTTTTATCAAGGCTTCTAAACTGCAACCACGAACTCCTTTCTTTATATGTGGAATCTACCTAAGTATTTTCATTATGTACACCACCCTACTTCTCACCATTGCAACATACGGAGAATCTTTTCTCTCACACATTTACAACTCTTGAACCTTTGTCCCTTCTCGACTCGTTCAACAAAAAGATACATAATGAGTTAAATCAACATAGAAGAACAAACCACATCAATTATCCCTTAAGAACAATATGCAACTTCACAATGTTAGGATATACAATTATGTCAAGTCATTGGTTCTCTCATGGAACCCAAAGCCAATTAGCATATCGTAACGTGGTACCCGATACAATGTTTATGCCAAAACATGGCAAGCGATCCCATATTTATGTCGTAATGTGACAACTAATCCAAGGCTAGTGTATTAGAACACAACTTCAATCAAAATGTATATTTGCACTTTTATACTATTAAGTCATTAATCTTGCCCTACCTCATCCAATATCCTCATATGTGATTTGTTTGATAAATAACACAATATTCGCAAATATCCATGCATTATAACAAAGTAATTACTAACATATATCACACTAATATGAATCACAACCATCATATTGAAGTATTCATCAACTTATATCACTAAAATTATAACGCGGTCATACCTAGCCCTAGTTCATCGTCTAAGCCTTCTTCTATGATTAAGTCTTCTTTTACTCGGTGCATGAATTCCTATGCATAATTTCTAACATTTTGATTTATATTATGCTACACACTTAGCACAAATTTATAACTACTCAATTATTAAACCTAGCATACCTGGGCGCCAAGCAACTACATTGAGTTTTTGCTTTCGATTCTTCTTCTCATTTTCCGTGACAGTGATCTTGATCAAAAATCCATAATTTATCGATCTCCTTACAATACAAAACATCATTCTCCTTCTTACCTTAGCTTATAGACACTTTTTGAGGGTTTCTAGGGTGGTTTACGTTTAAATTAGGTATTTTAGAACGAATAAGAAAATAAGACTATGTGTTATTTACATCATGTCTCACATATCCTGCTCTAGTGCCAGCTTACCCCGTCATGATGACACTGCCCTAGCTACACATGGCCCGCCCTGGCGGGACAGTAGCCTAGTAATTTCTCAAAGTTTTGTTTTACCCAATTAGCAAAGGTTCAGGCAGTTACAATGGATACCAATTGACCCATCGTTTGTCATCGAACGACTAGTGTTTGGATCATAACTCGCCCAATTTTAAAGTGCTTCTAAACTAACAAATGGGGCCATTACAAAACCCCAAAGTGTGGTGACTCTTCAATTTTATGCACGGAAGTTTTATAGTCACGAGACAGGTTAAGGAAGAGGCAACACAAAGAGGAAGTAAATGCGTTCCACTACACAGCCTGAACCCTCCAAGGAGGAATCCCTTCCGCTACAACGTGGCCGCTGTGGCGAGGGATATCCCGCTGAAGCGGGGAAACAGAGACACAAAAGGGGGGAAATGAAATATTTTTCCCAATTCTCCCTAAAGTTTCAAAAAAAAACTCTCCAAATCATCTCGATCACTCTCTACTGAACGTCAAAAAAAGGTAAATGTCTCGTTCATTATGCTCTTTACTTGTATACTTGATTAACAATGATTATATGCTATTACTAATTTGATTAAAAATCATTTTTTTGGGTAGTTATTCAAATGAACTTAGGTTTCTAGTTTGATAGAAAAACGTAGCATGACATTTCCCTCACATACCCAATGTCTCCACAAAGTCCTGGGCATGAGGATTTCGCAAAAAACACAGTCAAATCGGTACAAAATAGTGTTGGATTGTTGAAGGGTAACTTGATAGAAAAATCATATTAGAGCACTTTTTAGGGGTGTATTTGTTAATATAATTGCATATTTAAGTTCTAGGTTACTTATTATACTCCGACCTACTGAAATTCTATGAAAATAGGGTTTTTTGGGACAAAGGTGCCAACATCACACCTGGTGTTTGTTTATTATCTCGCTCTAGCATGATTTTGGCCACTGGGCGGGATTTGGAAACCATTTGCCTGCATCTGTTTAAGATAGAAAATTTCCCCCTTCCCTTTTAACAAGATTTTTCCTAATCTATCGATGTGCTAATGTGCTTATAAATATTTTAGCAGGATTTTCTAAATGGCTGGCACGAACGAGGAAATCGTCTTTTTGTCCGATTTCCCAATGCTGCTAGTCAGGAACGATATAATGACAACTAGGACACTGAATTATGTTGTGATCGGGTTTTCACTTGTTGAATTTGGATGAGAGAGTTCCTGCCTTTCACGCTCGTCTTATAAAGTTTGGTTGGGCCACACTAACAGAGGCTCCTCCTACTGCTCTCTCTACTTGGGTGAGGGAATTCTACGTTGTCATGCCTATTTTTTATTGGAAGACCCTCATCCGTCATCCGTATTTATCGATTTAAGATCCCCCTAAATGCCACGGCTATCAATGAGGCAGTAGAGGTTCCCGAGGTCTCAAATGTGGAGTATGATGGATTTAATCTAGTTGAGAGACACCTTGATCGATCCTGCGTGCTTGGATCAGATCTACTAGGATACCATAGAGGGAACCACTAGTATGGACTAGTCACAAGATGCTAAGTGATTGCTACACTTGGTTACTAGAAGGATCCACCCATTGGGAATTCACACGACGTGACATTTCCTCGGGTCTTGGTGGTGGTGTGCACTATACGAGGCATCGAGCTAAATGTTTGGGTACAAATTATCTCAGAGTGGAAGATGTTCTATCGGGGCAACAAGAAGTTCTTCCTACTGAGGTTGGTGACTATGAAATGCGAGAAGGCAGGAGTGCCACATTTCGACACTGATGTAGTGCTTCCCATGGATCCCCCCATTTCACCCTCTGTTGATTAGGCAAATCTCTACTTCTAGGAGGAGGAGGAGGAGGAGAAGGATGGACAAGACCAGCATCATTCAGGCGGCTTCGGAGTCATATGACGAAGGAGACAATGTCACTCGTCCTACACGGCCCTAACCCCTACTCGTATGTGCTCATGTGGAGGAGGATTTGGTTGTCGTTCGAAGATGGTTGGGACACTCATTTCCAAACTATACTCCAATTCCATCCAACACTGACATGGAGTTTGAGATTTTCCACTGCCTGTTGCGTCATGAAAGGAGGAGAGGTTGGGCGAGGGATTATATGATGGACCGAATGTGGAAAACTATTAAAGTCATTTTCTCTTATGTTGCCTCTAATAGGAAGATCCCCGAAATCGATTACTATAAGACTATGCAAAGTTTGCTATGCCAAATAATGTGTAGGCTGGCATGATACCTTCTGAGGAACTCGACTCTGATGTTAACACCTCCCATCCCCAACGATCCTTATTAGACTTTTCGTCCCTTAAGGCATATAAAGAACAAAATTTCATTTAATATTATTGTTTTCCTAAATTTTTGCAGGACGTAGATGCTGGTCCTCTAACTATTTTTGTCCGTTAATATTAACTACTAATATTTTAATAACTTATTACTCTATTGTTGAATACTGATTGAATTTCACTAGTTAAACCTGATACACTGTTGAGTCTATATTTGAGAATAAGAAAAACAGAAGAGAAAGGCTGAGATTTTTTCTCTCCCTATTTCGTTAGGGTGGGAGGAATCCCTCACTTGTGGCCGCACCTTGACGCGAAAGATTCCTCCCTGGCAGCCTAGACTAGCATAACCTACCTACAATTTTTTTTGGTTTTTTTCTTTTCTAAATTTCCCAAGGGTTCCCATGTCACGCCCCGAGCTACCCAAGAGACGCAGACACGGAACCTAAGACCACAAGTGATCCCAAGATAATCCTGCTGGCATGATCATGAGCATACTAAAGATAATAAACTGTTGCGGAAGCTAAATCATACTTAAAATAAATAGATGGGGAATATCCGTATTCTATAACTGAGATATTTGCAAACAATGAGTTTAATACAAAAGAAATATTAACTCAATACTAAGCTGAATCTAACAATGTCTGAAAATAGCTTCTAAACAAGACTAGAAGTACAAGGACGAGCCCCAGTTAAATCTAGAAAAAAATGAAAATAAATGACTAAAGAATGAAATGAAACTCATGAATGTTGTCCTCGGAGAATGAGGACTCATTACTGAATCTGCTGAACTGGAGATCGGGAAATCAATCTATGCGTGATCTGGATATTGAGAACCTGAACCTACATCACGAGAAGATGTAGCACAAGGTAGTGAGTATGTAGGATAGAGTAAAGCTGAAACAAATCATAACTGAACAAGAACAAAAACAAGTATAATAATCTGAATGTGATGTGCTAATTTCTGAGCTAACTTGATGCAATGACCAATTTATAACATGTTGAAACTGAATACTGAATATACTGTTAAATGGTCAATGCAGAGAGTCTGACTAAACTGTGGGAGCTACTAATAAACAATAATAAAACCACATGAGATAAATGTGGAGTCTGATGTATACGCCCCATCGAGAGGACCCAATATACCCTGCCAAAGGTATAAAGGCATGATGTCATGATCACTAAACTGATTGCCCACAGAGGGGACTTACAACCTACTCGGCTAGTAGTTTTGGGACTATTGGGTACGCTAAACCCTAGTCCAACTCGGTATTATGCTACTCCCAATTAATTCTGTGAATTAACAAATTATATCTGAATTTCTTTAAATACTGGATAGCTTAGAACTGAAAATGCAAACTGAGAATGCAACAATTAATATGGTAATTATGCATTTATAAGTGAGGCATGTATATATGATGTGTCTGAAATAAATGACCTAGCATGTGTATTTAAAGAACTAAAGAAATACAAAGCTAGAATTCTGAAATTCATGCGATAATCTGAGTAATAACATGATAATATGATTTGGAACATATATTAAATAAATTCATGAATTTATATCAAAGTTCTACAAAACCTAGGTTTAATCATGATAAGAGAATCAAGAACTGACTGAAATTAAGGACCCATTGGGTAAAAGGAACCCACTAGTGAAATCCCACATAAATGGTGATGAAATTCACTGAAAAATACTCGTAAGTTTTGGGGCTAGAATTACTGGAGCTTGTGACTTTCTTGAACTAGGGTTCTTGAGCTTTTTTCTCCTCTCTTACTTCTAATTTTCTATGTTTTGATTTAATGATTTGACTTGGGTATGTTTTAATTATATTTCTAAGCTTAAACTGACGAAAATCTGATGATTTATGGTCAAAATGACGTAACTTAGGGTTTAAACGGAATGGGAAAGGTCAAAAATACCGTTGGGAAGGTTCTTGTCGGGCCTCACGACGGCCAAGACTGACGTTCCGTCGTGAGCCTGACGCCCCGTCGTGAGGGCCTGTTCGACACGCCTTTACTAAAATGGGCATAACTTTTTACTCGGAGGTTTGATTTTAGAAAGGTCAGTGGCTATGGAAATATAATTAAACTATCTATGTGTGGGTATATTATGGGAGATCTAATTCATTTTGTTTAAAGAGTTATGATCATTTTAAGTTGACCCAACTGCATTTCCCCTTAGCTGGCTGCAAATTTTCCACCTACGATCAGACCTACTGACCGTAGGTCCACCTACGAACCATGATGGTCATCCATAGCTCTTGCCAGAGAGTGGTTGAACGGAGTCTTGATCGACAGTCACAGATTACGGACCATCATTTGACCTACGGATCGTAAGTCCGTCCGTCGTCCAAGACATAACCAATTTTTCTAGGCTAAAATTTGTGGTAGTTTCTGATCCTATCAACGGTTGCCGGACGGACCGTGGTTCAGGCTACGGTCCGTCGATGCACCGTTGGTAGCACCTGCTGATTATTCTGAAAAACTAATTTTTGGTCTCTTTTGGATATGGGGTGTTACATTATCTCCCCCTTGGGAACATTCATCCTCGAATGAAGACTTAACTAGATGAAATAGAGGGAGAGAGATGCAAACCCCACTACTAAACACTGAGAACTGATTTCTGGCTGAATTGAGTTCTGAGTTCATGTAATTACGTTAAAAATGAAAGTACAAACTGAGGGAACATGATTCTAAAATTTAATTTACGCATGAATGAATGTAAAACAAAAGAGGAACTATTACCTCAAGCTGGAGTGGAATCCGAAGGAAAAAGGTAAGGACACTTCGTTTTCATGGCTGCTTCTGCTTCCCAAGTAGCTCCCTCGACGGACTGACTTCTCCACAAAACCTTGACTGAAGCGACTTCTTTGTTTCTCAACCTTCTAACCTGACGGTCAAGAATCTCAACTGGTACATCCTCATAACAAAGACTATCTTTCGCTGCCACACTCCCTAATGGCACTATAGAGGCTGCGTCACCCACACAGTTCTTCAAGAGTGAGATGTGGAAGACCGGATGCAATGCTGCTAATTTTGCTTGAACCTCTAACTCATATGTCACCTTGCAAATACTTTTCAAGATCTTGTAAGGGCCTACGTATATAGGATTGAGCTTCACTTTCTTTTCAAATCTGATCACCCCTTTCATAGGTGAGACTTTCAGAAAACCCAATCATCAACTTGGAACACTAGTTCCCTTATCCTTACATCTGCATAAGATTTCTGACGACTTTGGGCTGTCTTAAGTCTATCTCTGATGAGTTGCACTTTCTCTATAGCATAAAGGACTAAATCTGGCCCTATCAAAGCTGCTTCACATTCTTCAAACCAACGAACAAGAGATCTACATCTACGCCCATATAAAGCCTCATAAAGGGCTATCTGAAAACTAGAATGGTACCTATTATTGTAGGCAAACTCAATAAGAGGAAGGTGATCATCCCAACTACCTTTGAAATCGATCACACAAGCTCTCAACATATCCTCTAAGGTCTAAATGGTACACTCTGCCTTCCATCCGTTTGTGGATGAAATTATGTACTAAGGTTAACTTGAGTACCAAGATCTTTTTGAAATGACTTCCAGAAATAAGAGGTAAACTGAGGACCTCTATCTGAGATGATGTACAAAGGAACCCCATGCAACCTCACAATTTCAGTAAGGTAAAGCTTGGCATAGTCCTCTGCCGAATATGTAGTCTTGACCGCCAAAAAGAGAGAAGACTTAATCATCCTATAAACTATCACCCAAATTTAGTCAAGCTGTCTGCGAGTACGAGGTAACCCTGTGATGAAATCCATATTGATCACATCCCACTTTCAAGAAGGAATATCGATCTCTTGAGTCACACCTCCTGGTTTGTGATGTTCTACCTTGACTTGCTGGTAATTGGGGCACTTACTCAAAAAGTTACTTATATCCATCTTCATGAAATTCCACCAGTAGACTTCCCGCAGATCGCGGTACATCTTAATGTCACGTGGATGAATAAAATACCTGGAGTTATGAGCTTCTGAAAGAATATGCTGCCTCAATTCTCCCACATCAGGAACACACAATCTACCTTTGTAGCGAAGTATACCATCTCCCTCTTAGGAGAAAACCTCCACTCTCTGATTTTTGATTGCACCCTTCCGTTCAAGAAAGATCATATCACTCTCTTGATTTTCCTTAACCTCCACTACCAAAGACGATTCTGCCCCATTCTTAACTGTTACACCGCTGTCTGATATGCTCAGAAGGAGAACTCCCAAGAGAGCAAGACTGTGAACATTCTTCACTAGCTCCTTTTTTTTCCTAACCATGGGCTACACTACCCATAGATAATCTACTAAAAGCATCGTCCACTATATTCGACTTTCCAGGATGATAATGCACACTCATATCATAATTCTTAAGGAATTCAAGCCATCTCCTCTGGCGAAGACTCAACTCTTTCTGGGTGAGCACGTACTGAAGGATCTTATGATTGGTGAATACATCTACATGAACACCATAAAAGTAGTGTCTCCATATCTTGAGTGAAAACATCACTGCTGCAAGCTCGAGGTCATTAGTTGGATAGTTCTTCTCATGAAACTTAAGTTGTCTAGAGGCATAAGCTATCATCTTACCTCATTTTAACAACACACAACCTAGGACGATTCTGGATGCATCACAATATATCACATCACCATCTGAACCCTCTGGTCGAGTCAAGACAGGAGTTGTAGTCAATCCAGTTTTCAATTATGCAAAGCTTTTCTCACAATCATCTTACCATTGGTATTTGACCATCTTGTGAGTCAACCTAGTCAATGGTGAGACTATGGGTGAAAATCCTTCGACAAACCTTATGTAGCAACACGCTAGACCTAAGAAACTTCAGATATTTGTAGTAGAGGTAGGTTTGGGCCATTGTTTATCTTATGTGAATCTACTCGGATCCCTTCGCTCGATACAATGTGACCAAGGAAAGCAACGAATTGCAACTAAAACTCACATTTACTAAACATAGCGAATAACTGGCGATCTTTGAGAGTCTGCAGAACAACTCTAAAATGACTTGCATGTTCTTCCTCACTGCTAGAGTAAATGAGAATACAATCAATGAAGACTATAAAAAACAAGTATAAGTACTGTTTGAACACTCTGTTCATCAATCCATGAAAGCTGCAGGAGCATTGGTTAGTCCAAATGACATAACTACAAATTCATAATGACATAACGAGTTCTGTAGGCTATTTTCGGAATGTCACTATCTCTGACTCTAAGCTGATGATAACCCGAACTGAGGTCTATCTTTGATAAATGACTAGAACCCTGAACTTGGTAAGACAAATCATCAATCCTCGGGATGGGATACTTATTCTTGATTGTGACCTTTTTCAACTATCTATAGTCAATGCACATTCTGAGAGAACCATCTTTCTGCTTTACGAACAATACTGGTGCGTCCCATGGTGAAATACTAGGTCTAATGAAACCCTTATCTAGAAGGTATTTCAACTGATCTTTCAATTACTTAAGCTATGTTGGATCCATTCTGTAGGGAGGAATAAAAATTTGCTGGGTATCTGGAAGGAGATTATTCCAAAGTCGATTTCCCTTTGAGGAGGAACCCTAGGAAGATCTTTTGGAAATACTTCTGGAAATTCAAAGACTACTGGAATTGATTTAAGAGATAGGGTTTCAAGGCTATAATCCTTTGCCCGAACTAGATGATAGAGATAACCCTTAGATACCATCTTTCTGGCCTTAAGGTAAGAAATAAATCGACCCATAGGCGCTAGGCTACTACCCTTCCATTCAAAGATTGGTTCGTCTGGAAACTGAAAAACAAACAATCCTAGTTCTACAATCGACTAAGGCATAACATGAGTGTAACCAATCCATTCCTAGAATGACATCGAAGTCTACCATTTCTAACTCTACTAGATCTGCTGAGATGACTTTCTAAGAGATTATGACACGGACATTTCTGTATACCCTACTAGCTATAACTGGGTCACCGACTGGAGTAGAGACTTAGAAGGGTTCTGTGAGAGTTTCTGGACTAATATTGATTTGGACTGCTATATGGAGTTACAAAGACAAAGTCATGTCTGTTGTCTTTCCACTGAATGAACCATATGTGAGTCACATCCTTGAGTTTGTAAGATGCCAATCTCAACTATTACTACCATTTATTGACATCACACCAAATATTTTCTTGAACTTACCAATGAACTTTTGTGGGTCCTTACCAACTTGCGATCCTAAAAACTTAGGCGGATTCATCCTAACAAAATCACAAACACTGGCTGCCACTAATCGGTAATTTCTTTTAGTAGGAACTAGAACTTACTGTTTGTTCTGGTTGGTCATACTCTGATCCAAAAGCTGAATTGGCATTCTGAAACTCTGCATTTGAACTTCCTTATTTGGTAATATAGAAACTATGTTGGTATTACTTCCATTAGCATTCCATGCCTAAGCTCTATGAGAAGGCATGATCTTAAGCGCTCAACGTCGAGTTCGAATGGAATTAGATCATACCTTACGCACGATAAGAGTAACAAGAAGGTTAAGTTTTTCCAAAAACACTTTATATCCTCCCTCTCATTAGATTTGGTCCACTTCACACCCATGAAAAGGACTCTACATAGTGAGGCTTTTTCAGAAATCCTAGGACTCTTGAATCTAGTGCTCTGATACAAAGTGTTGTCATGCCCCAAGCTACCCCAGAGACGCGGACACAGAACCTAGGACCAGAAGTGATCCCAAACTAACCCTGATGGCATGATCATGATCATGAGCATACTAAAGATAATAAACTTTTGCGGAAGCTAAATCATACTTAAAATGAAAAGATGGGGAATATCCATATTCTATAACTGAGATATTTGAAAATGATGAGTTTAATATAAAAGAAATATTAACTCAATACTAAGCTGAATCTAACTACGTCTGAAAAATAGCCTCTAAACTAGACTAGAAATACTGGGACAAGCCCCAGCGAAATCTAGCAAAAACAAAAACTAAATGACTAAAGACTGAAATGAAACTCATGAGTGTTGTCCTCGGAAAATGAGGACTCACCACTGAATCTGCTGAACTGGAGATCGAGAAATTGATCTATGCGTGATATACATAACAAGAAGATGTAGCGCACGTATGCGTCAGTACTTGAAAGGTACTGAGCATGTCGGATAGAGTAAAGATGAAATAAAACATAACTGAACAAGCACAAAAACAAGTATAATAATCTTAACATGATGTGCTGATTTCTAAGCTAACTGGATGCAATGACAAATTTATAAGATGTTGAAAAACTTGATACTGAATATACTACTAAATGGTCAATGAAGAGAGTCTGACTAAACTGTGGGAACAACTAATAACCGATAATAAAACCAAATGATCTAAATGTGGAGTCCGATGTATACGCCCTATCGAGAGGACCCAATATACCCTGTCAAAGGTATAAAGGCATGCTGGTAATTATATATTTATAAGTGAGGCATGTATATATGAAGTGTCTAAAATATATGACCTAGCATGTGTAATTTAAGAACTAAAGAAATACAGAGCTAGGATTATGAAATTCATGCTATAATCTGAGTAATAACATGATAATCTGATTTGGATCATATATTTAATAAATTCATGAAGTTATATCAAAGTTCTAGAAACCCTAGGTTTAATCATGATAAGAGAATCAAAAACTAATTGAAATTAAGGACCCATTGGGTGAAAGGAACCCACTAGTGAAATCCCACATACCTGGTTATGAAATCCACGGAAAAATACTTATGTTTTGGAGCTGGAGCTGCAGGATTTTGTCGCGTGCTTGAACTAGCGTTCTTGAGCTTTTTTGTACTCTCTTGCTTCTAATTTTCTACGATTTGATTTAATGATTTGACTTGGATATGTTTTAATTATGTTTCTAGGCTTAAACTGACTAAAATATGATGATTTAGGGTCAAAACGACGTAACTTAGGGTTTAAACGGAATGGGAAAGGTCAAAAAGAGCCCTGCGAAGGTTGTTGTCGGGCGTCACGATGGCCAGTACTCACGGTCTATTGTGCGCCCGACGCCGCGTCGTTGGGTCTGTCGTGAGGGCCTGTTCAATAGAACTTTACTACAATGGGCATAGTTTTTTACTCGGAGGTCTTTTTTTAGCAAGGTCGGTTGCTGTGGAAATATAATTCAATTATCTCTATGTGGGTAGGTTATGGGAGACCTAATTAATTTTTTTCTAAAAGTTATAATCATTTTAAGTTGACCCGACTGCATTTCCACTTAATTTGCTTCAATTTTTCCACCTACAATCCGTAGGTCCACCTACGAACCATGCTGGTTATCCATAGCTCTTGTCGGAGAGTGGTTGAAGGGAGTCTTGATCGACGGTCATGGACTACGGACCATCATTTGACCTACGGACCGTAAGTCCGTCCGTTGTCCAAGACTTCACCAATTTTTCTAGGCTGAAATTTTTGGGAGTTTCTGATCCTATCGACGGTTGTGCAGGACAGACCGTGGTTCAGGATATGTTCCGTCAATGCCACCGTTGGTAGCACCTACTGATTTTTCTGAAAAACTAATTTTTGGTTCTTTTTGGACACGGGGTGTTACATCCCCGGTTTAACACATGCATTTTTAGAGGGATTCCACTATGTAGTATAGTCGATGTCTACCCCGAGTCAATCCTAACAATATCGAATCCAACACATTCCCCATTATTCAACCCCACAACCAACACATTCCCGAGATAAACCCAAACGCTCAAACAATTATTAGTCAAGTTTAAGACACGTCCAAATGTTGCTTACGAATCACCTCGTAACTTGTCTAAACCCTTGCATTAAAATTAGTCATGACCTTCTTTCCACAACGAGTTTCACGACCCTCACACAATTATGATCTTGCAAAATTTCAACAACTCAACCAATATATTGTACATATCAAGGTTCAAACACGTTATTATAGTGCACATAATTGTATCATCACATCCAAGAAAATACAACTTCCACATTCACATTTGATTCAGACAACAAAATACATATTCACATTCCCTAAGTTATAATTCACAGACAAGTCATGTTGTTATTTAGTAAGCTCCATGGATGACCATTTCTAGTCATCCTGGAAATAACACAACCATTATGGATAGATACCAATTGGAACCTTCTTAGTTCCAATTTAACTTGATTTTGTTCCTTCCGTCTCTACCACGACGTTCGGTTTTCTTTGTTGAGATACCAATTTGAATCTTGAGAAACCAATAGGACTCAACTCATGCCACAAGCGACACTTCACATGAAAAAATAAAATAAAGGTGGAACCACTTTATAAAATGCTTCATATCTTCATGAGGATTGAAGCATATCTTCATGAGGATTAGATGTGGACGTGAACATATCAATCCGCAAGAGTCTAGTCCACATTTTTGTCTTGTACTAGGAGACCAGTAACCTGGTCTCTGATACCAATTTTTCACAACCCAACCTACTGAGTCGTGTGTGCACCTACTCTAACATATAAGTAGGAGAACCCTCATATCCCAATAGTTAAATAATGCAAAATTTTAAATAGAAACAAAGATAAATGAATTAACAAGGTTTAATATAAGAACTTTTATTAGAATTTCGGGTTAAGACCTATAAATTAATCAACACCCCCAAGGATCTAGTCTAACCAGGTACAACAACATCTAAGAGTTCATACAATACCTAATAATGGAAAGACACATATCTTACCATACGAAAGGAAAATTAGAAGCTGCACGAGATTCTCTTTGTCTTCACCTAACAAAACATCACCGACCTTGCCTTAAATCTATGCCAAAAAGGCATAGCAAGGTTAGTATTAGTACAAATATACATGAACTGGAAGACATCATCGGTTAACTCGACGCCCATCACATAATATAAGAATTCAACGAGGTATAACATGCAACAAAACCATTTGCTTCTCCACTTTTACCCTCTCACTCTAAATACCTTAGAATTACACTAGTACCCTTATTACCCACATTTCGACTAACCATACACGACGTACCCTTTCTTTCTCTTCATCTTATCTAGACCCTGCCACATGAAACCTTTTATCAATGTTTCTTACTATTAACCACAAATTCCTTTCTTTCACTGTGGAATCTACCTAAGTATTTTCATCATGTACATCACCCCCACTTCTTACCTTTGCAACACCTAAACCCTTGGTCCTTTTCGTCTCATTCAACAACAAGATACATTACGAGTTAAATCAACATAATAAAAAAAAAGTAGGTCATCATAATGTTTTCACAATTCATGACAAATACCACATAAATTATCACTTAAGAATGATAGCTCAAATTTACTTCTCGTATAAGCGGTTGTATCATGTAAAGAACCCAACTATGAGGTTGGCGTCGATCCCACAAGGACAATGATTTAGACTTAATTCTAACCTACAATTACTTCTATTTAATCAAGAATTTTCCAAAAACAGGTAATAAAGGGGGGTTTTAAATAAAAAAAAGGAATTAAATATTTTATAAGTAAACAAGTATGAATATTTGATATTTATCAAGTGATGAGAGTAAATAGGGCATAAGTATTCCATACAGGTTCACAACGCGGTATTTCTAGGTACAACAATCCTTTCCTAATATGTTGCATTCAAAGTGGTGAATTATTTATCCCTAATTCCTTGGTCCAGCAACTAGGGAATTTAACTCCACACGTTTGTCCGGCTACGTGTGTATGCTTTACTAGACCTTACATTTACCCCATATTAAGCATCATAATCGATGTATGTCTTAGTTGTTACATCGCACTAATCGACACTAGCCTATTAGATAGTGTATACTAAATCTACGTTGATAATTATTTTATAATTATCTACATCCTTGGTCCGGCAAGTAGCAACAAGCCGAGTTCTAACGCGTGCACTTGTTAAAAAGATTTCTATACGAAAGAATTATCAATACATGCAAGACACCATTCTAGAATTGTTATTTTAGCTAGTTTTTACCTTTTTATTTAACCATTTTTCCCACAACCCTAGTTATGTATTTAGTTACCAATGTTCATAACTACATAATTCATATTGATTAGACAAGAATTCATGTACTTACTTTGATGATATTGAAGAAAATCCATAAAATCACTTGAATTGGAGAAAATACTGCAATAATAATTCCAAAAAAATGAAATATTTTCCAAAACCCAATATTTAACAACCAATATTGCAAATCAAAAAAATAACCAATAGTCTAACCCCAAAAAAAAGGTTTTTGCAAGTATTTATAATAAAGAACTCCTAACATAAAAAGGAAATCTATTTAAGGAAAATCTGCCAAAAAACGCGTGTAAGTCAATGACCATATCGACTGACCGTCGAGGCCATGATGGATCACGAGGCCTCCCATAGTTCCACACTTAGAATTTTTTTCAGCTGCTTTCTTCTCCAACTTAGTATTACCATCGACGGACCGTGATGACGGTCTGTTGAGTGCATTCTCCACACATAGAATCTTTTCAAGACGTGTACTAGGGCCACTTTCTGCTTGCAATGACGGATGTGCAGGACGGTCCATCGTGGATATGACGGTCCGTCGATAGCTTCCGTTTCCCCGCACTTGGTAAGAATTTCCTGATCTTCCTTCATCAACTTTTTTTCTTCAGACGAAGGTTGCCCTCTACGGACCGTCTATGGCTTCGTCGGTCATCACTTTTGTAATTTCAGCATAGTTCTTCCGCGTTTTCATTCTGGACATCTTTCCTGCAAACAAAGAGAAAAATACATTAGAACTACAACAAAAATGCCTTAGACACACATTAAACTTAAGGAAAAAACATTGAAAGTACCGTGAAACCACGGTACATCAACAGCCTCGACATAAATTTGTTTTTTGTCCTCAAGCGACGAATTATGAATCATTACAAAGTCTTTGTACAAGAGTCCTTATTTTAGCTTTTGCAATCATCTGGCTATCAATACCGATTATTTTCATTATGTTTATGCATGCTATAACTATTAGGCTCGCTCATGTGGATCAGACCATGACATACACTAACCACACACCGACACATATCCTCTTTGATCCCTTACAAAGGTACCAATTTTCCGGTTATGCCACTAGTGTCCTCACTTCAAAACAAAATCCTCATTTTTCACAGAATGATTTCAGTTTGAGTATAAGGATTAGTTTTTTCAACACTCTCTCTGAAAACAACTTCACACCTTATTTATACTTGTTGCGATAGGCTTGCTCTTATTTTCACTACTTTAAGTTCACCATAATAGACTCTTAGGATCACGATAGGACTTTCTTGGCTTTTAACTTAGGGTCAGGGTCAGGTTGGGTACATTTGGATGTATTTTAGCGACTTATTACCCTCCTTGACATAATATCTAAGCATCCTACCTTTTAATCATTTTATTCTGCCCTATTTCTTCATTTTTTTTATATTCTTTCTCTTTACTTTTATCCTTTCTTTCTCCTTTTGTGTAATTGATTTAAAAAAATCACTTTTCTTTCAACTTTTCTTGAGTCACTTTTCTTTTTTTCTTTCTCTTTATTTAATCTTTCAACCCTTTTTCTGGAGCATTCCTCAACTAGCCACCCTCAACAAATGGTTTTTCCATGAGTCAAAGTACACAATACACAAGGATGGGTCAGGTCCATGACAAGGTTGTTTTCTGCATTAGCCCCCCTTAACTTATGCTTTTGGAATAAGATAAGGTGCACATGTCCAAGGAGGGACCAGGGCCAACACATTGTTCCCATAAAAGATCAGTTGGGGTGAAAGAGAAAGGTATATTTTAAGCTCAAATCATTTGGATCAAGAAGGGATTAATTTCATTTGGTTTTCTTTTATCTAGGCTAAATATTGGCTATCTTGAACAAGGGCCTATGATCCTTTCCTCACTGTCTATAACAACTTACTTTTAGCAGGACTAACCAGGCAAGTTCTAGCTCAGTACCAATGGTGGACTATTAAAAATTTCCTCACACTCACTTGAAATCTCATTACTCTACCATATTATCAGACACCTAGTTAGAGTTTTAGATTTAGAGTCATGACGTGGTGTATCTCTATGTCATGCTTAGAGCCACACATTCATCAGTTACTATGCCTACTCATGCAACATTATCTTTAAATCAGGATATCATTTTGTTTAGCCATTATGCTTTAGATTCAATTTATAGACTATGTACAAAAAGATACCAACATGCCGGTTCAACAATAAAATAACCAGTCTCTTGGGGAAAAAGAACACAGGCAAGAAAATCCCAAGAGAGGATCGTGAGTTGGCTACTCAAACTTCACCATAACACTCACTTTCCATTTATCCCACCCCCAACAAAAAGACATGCAATTTTCCCCAATGCATAAAATTATAAAATGGGGTGGGAGGTGAAGCAAACCTGAGGCGCAAAGCTCCGACAATCAACATGCTGACAAGTCCATTTTCTCGAAACTCGATCCCTCTATTGTAGGGACACCATTCGTGGTGTCCTCAGAAATAACAACTCCATCAGTATTGCTCCTCACATCCTCAACAATTCTGGAGCTAGTCGCCCCAGAAGCCACATCTAGAACCGTTAACTGGAGGGACTTTTCATCAATCAACGAGGCTCTCATCGCAGCCTCCAACTCATTGAGATCTTTCTTTGGTGCCCGAGAATCATCCTCATCTATAACTCGATGCCTCTTGGCACAATCTCGTTGGTGATGTCGTGGTACATCACTGGTGGAGAATAGGACAACCCACACCATATACTCAGCAGGCTTTGTAGAAGCGGCCTCAGACTCAAGCACCCGATCCTCCATTATGGTATCCAAGTCTGCTCTCACACTCTTCACAGCAGCCTAGAGAGTTGTCAAATCCACTGAAGGGGCTGTCCTGGCGAGAACCCGCAACTCAAATACAACCAAGCGCTGATGGATCTCCATGATCTGCCACTCAGTATGCTGGGCAATCTTCCTCTCTATCCGCTCCTCCACCTCAGCAATGGACCTCTTTATCCAAGGCAACATGTGATGCAGAAGTTTGTCCATTTGGGCCTCTAATTTATGGATTTTAGAAAGAGGGACCAGTGTAGTAGATGGAGTCGAGCGGGAGGAGCTCAGAGCGGTGCTAGAACCTGAGATAACCTCAACCAGGGTGGTGTCGTTAGGCTCCTATGTAATCGGATTATCCACTTGGGCTTGCTCTACCGTTTCCTCCAGGTTCTCAAAGAGCGGATGCACCTCTGGACAGGGCCCCTTTATGGGGAGACAACTCATTGGCCTCATCCTGAATGAGGCCAATATCCATTGTGCCAGGCGGGGTCTTGATCGCATCAATCTGCCACACAGGCACTCTTGCAGACCTGCACAACTCAAAGACCATGCATGGGAAGGGGTAAGTAGTAGTGTCCTTAAAGGCCCTCTCATGCATCACCGCCTACAACAACCACGCAAAGTCCACCTCAAACCCTGCAACCATGGCAACCATCAAAACTGCATGATCCCAAGTGATAATGTCATCAGCAGTAGTGGGGGAAAGGTAGTGTCGGACTAGTAGCCATAAGATTTTGGTTGTAAAGGTGAGGTTGGCATTCTTGATGCTCCCCTTGGGCTCCAACACCCAATCAGCAACCGCACGATCCACGGAGAGGTACCGTGCTATCCACTGCTTGGTGGTCTCTCTCACATCCGACTCACGCTGGAACCGGCCATCCTTGATCAACTTCTACCGATAGTTAAACTCGGCGGTGAGGGTGTCCTGGTGGCATCAACATCCGCGCCATAGAGAAACATGCGAATGGTCGGCAAACAAATATCAACCCGCTTGTCGTGGACTAAAACGTACTCCAGAGGTGCATGTTTGGCTGGGGTGGGCTGCCTGTCCATATGAGATCGGAGAGTCTCTACATAGGAGGCGTAGATCTCTTGCACCATTTCTTCCCTATAGCAGCCCATATTCGGAGTCGTCCACTCTAGTCGATGTCTAGGGAATATAGCATGGATGGCTTAAATAGTGGGAAAACACCTAGTGAGAACCCGCCGCTTGAGTGTCAGGTTCCAGGCCATGACCCCCTTGTCGTTGAGCAACTTAGCATCATCATATACTTGATATTTACCCTCAACACACCACCAGTTGGGATGATCAGCAACCAAAGAGGGGACGTCAGTCTGCGGTGCTGGAGTATAATCAGCACTATCAGCCTCATCAGACGAGGCAGACTAGACCGAAGTAGCTGAAGCATTGGCATTAGGAGAAGAATAAGTCTCCTAAGACCCGGAAACCTCCAAAGAGTTGGTTTCATTGTATGAATCGAAAGACTCCTCAGAGTCGGATGCTCCTTAAGAAAGTGCAATCGACCCAGAAGGTGTGCCGGTCAATATGCGCTCCTCTTCATACCGATAGGTAGTGACTCCGCCGGTTTCGTGGTGCGGGAAGCACGGGCAGGACTGAGGGTGCCTGTTGGCACATACTCTGGGTCACACTTATCGTCTGAGCCTATGACCATCCATTTCGATGGGGCACCAGACTTAGAATGCTTTATCGAGTAGACACGGTCTTGCTTGGGTGCGATATGTACCTGGAAAGAGAAGTTATTAGTACAACTAGAAGCCTCTAACACATTCAAAAGCATCAAACACAAGAGTAAAACACTGAATGAATAGCAATGCAGAACTGCAGCATTGCCTAACAGACCCATGGACGGTCCATCGAACGGAAAATGGTCCGTCATGGGGGTCCGTCCAGGGACACTTAGAATAATTTTTTTAGAAAATCAGAAACAAAGGTTCTGACAGCGTCGACGGTTGTGTAGGACAGACCGTTAAAGGGACGATGGTCCATCAGTGGGTTCCATCGACGGACACTTAGAATTTTTTTAGAAAATAAGAAACAAAGGTTCTAACAGCATCGACGGTTGTGCAGGACGGACCGTCGAAGGGACAACGATCCTTCAATGGGGTCTGTCAAAGGGATGCAGGTCCATTTGTAGGGTCCGTCGACGGGCACTTAGAATATTTTTTTAGAAAATCAGAAATAAAGGTTCTGAAAGCGTCAACGGTTGTGTAGGATGGACTTTCAAAGGCACAATGGTACATTAGTGGGGTCCGTCGATGGACAGTTAGACTAAGCAAGGGATGTTGGGGTTGATAGACCCGAAAAAAGGTCCATCAAGGGACTGACGATCCGCTGACGGGGTCTTGTTCTGTCATTTAGGGAAAGAATTTTCCAGCCATTTTGTTTTCCCCCAATATAATAATCCAGAATACCCTTAGAGACCTTAAGTTTCCCAAACATTTAACCCAGCATTTCATCGTTCCTAGGGAATGAAATTTCATATTTGAACATTCGATTCTACAGCCTATCAAAACCCTAGGTCAGAAACACAACATGCAAACACAACACATTTTTAACAACGCAACCCCATCCCTTTCAATTTCAGTATTCTAAGGGACTTAGGACTTCAGGTGTAAGTTTTTATCATTCAAAGGGGTCCCAATTTCAAGACCTACAAGATAAGACATCAAATTAACATGAAAATTAACAATAGTTAATCTAGAGGATCAGAAATACATACCTGGAAACTGTAGTGGAGGAAAAGGGAGTATGCAAACTTGTAGTTGAACAGCAGCAACACCAACCACAACACCGACCTACAAGGAGATTGTAGAAGATGGAAGATTTGGAGACAGAATAGAGTTTGTGGAAGTGGGGAAAGTGTGGGAATCGGATGATGGAATGGGAGTTAATGGGTGAGAAAGTGGGGGAAATGAGAGGAAATAGGGAGGGAAATGTTTATGGGGGTTATGTGAAGAGGTGGGTACCAGAAATGTTTAAAGACTTTTGATATGTAGCTGGCTGCGTCGGTTCGGGTTGGTGGGTGAGGGATCGACGATTCCCCATCGATGGACCGTAAAACGATTGGCATTCCATCGACTCCTCCGTTGACAGTGCCCTAACTTAGGAAAATTTAAAGAATATAACTGGGCACGATGGATCGTCTCGAAGGTCCGTCGAAGGGACGACAGATCATCCCGACGGTCCGTCAAAGGGACGACGGTCAGTGAATGGGTGCACCAGACCAATTTTCTTCTGATTTCTGGTGATTTGATCCCTCCATATTTAACACCCATTACTACTAATCTTTTTTTGTTTTCTGGACACATTTTTGACACTGACCCTACTTTACTCTCTACCCAACACTTCTAAAGAAAAATAAATGAACATTCAGACGTGACATAAGTAATAAAAGCAAAAATAATGCAACTATGCGGAGAAAATCACTAAAAACCTATATTTGGCTAGAGGATACATATTGGGTTGCCTCCCAATCAGCGATTGATTTAATGTAGCGTCACGATAGGGGATTCTTGATTACTCAGACTTCATCAAGATGGTATGCCTTGATCACTTCATTAGTTGTTTCAGCATGCCCTAGATAGATTTTGATTCGTTGCCCGTTGCCCGTTCACCTTAAACCTTACACCCTCGTTGTTCTCCAACTTAACCTCATCATTAGGGAATAGTTGGGTGATCAAATAGGGACCAGTCCATTTGGACTTGAGTTTGCCCGAAAACAAGCGCAACCTAGAATTGAACAAAATCACCAAATTCCCAACCAAAAAAATTGCGCTTCCCAATCTTTTGGTTATGGTACTTCTTCATCTTTTCTTTGTAGAGGGATGAACTTTCATATGCCTTCAAGAAAAAATTCATCAAGCTCATTAAACCCGTTTAACCTCTGTTCCGCAGCCTCATTCCAATATATTTTCAACTTCATTATTGCCAACATGGACTTATGGTCTAATTGAACCGGTAAGTGACAAGCCTTCCCATATACATGTTGGTATGGGACATACCTATGGGAGTCTTGTATGATGTCTGGTAGGACAAAAGAGCATCATCAAGCTTCCTTGACTAATCCGTTCTACTAGCATTCACCATTTTTTGCCAAAATCTGCTTAGTCTCCCTGTTTGACACCTCAACTTGCCCACTAGTTTGAGGATGATAAGGAGTGGCCACATTATGGCGAACCTCGTATCATTTTTCCAATAATCCCTTAAACATCTTGTTGCAAAAGTGGGATTCCCCATCATTGATAGTAGCCCTTAGAGTGCCAAATCTAGAAAATATATTCTTTTTCAGGAACGCGATGACACTCTTCCCTTCATTAATCGCAAGTGCGATAGCTTCCACCCATTTTTACACCTAATCGACCGCAACAAGAATGTATTTCATCCTATGAGAACTCACAAAAGGGCCCATAAAGTCAATTCCCCACACATCAAACAATTCAATCACAAGAATGGGATTTAAAGGGAGCTCTTGCTTTCTCGAAATGCCACCATCTCATTGGCATCTATCACATGCCTTGGCAAACTCAGGAGCATTTTCGTGGATGGTTGGCCAATAGTAGCCACATTGCAAGATCTTGTGAGCAGTCCGGATACCACTATGATGCCCACCTACAGGAGAAGAATGGCATGCCTCCAAAACACTCAACATCTCAACTTCCAGCACACAATGCCTAATAGGCCCATCGGCACAACTCCGATATAAGTATGGCTCATCCTAAAAGAACTTTTTCACATCATGCATGAACTTTTTCCTTTGATGAAAGGACAAGTCTGGTTGGATGATATCACTAGCCAGATAATTCGCAAAAACTGCGAACCATGGAATCAAGTCTTGGGAGGAAGCCAGCACATGTTCATCAGGGAAAATATCATCAATTTCAGCCTTTTCACTTAACATCCTAATTGCTTCATCTTTTAATCGGGACAAGTGATCAGCAACTTGATTTTTGGTCCCTTTTCTATCTTTCAACTCAAAGTCAAGTTCTTGCAATAATAACACCAAAAAATCAACCTCGGCTTCGCATCCTTCTTTGCCATTAAATATCTCAAAGGAGAATGATCAGTATACACTATAAGCTTCGTGCCAAGCAAATAGGAGCAAAATTTTTTGAATGCAACGACTATTACAAGGAGCTCTTGTTCAGTCACGGTGTAGTTTTTTTGGACTTAATTAAGGGCTTTACTAGCATAGTAAATGGGATGAAGGATTTTGTCCCTTCTTTTTCCCAATACCACACCAAGAGAAACCCCACTCACATCACACAACACCTCAATGGCTTGCTCCTATCCGGAGAAATGATGATAGGTGCAGACACCAACTTTTCCTTAAACTCACCAAATGCCTTAACACATGATTCATCAAAATAAAACTTACACTATTTATCAAGCAACTTGCACAAAGGATATGTAATCATTGAAAAATCCTTGATGAACCTTCGGTAAAAGCCAGCATGCGCAAGAAAACTTCTCACACCTTTTATAGAGATGTGTGGAGGAAGTCTCTCTATCACCTCAACATTAGCTCGATCAACCTCTATAGCTTTCTCTGAAATGCGATGACCTAATAGAATATCTTCTTTCACCATGAAGTGAAATTTTTCCCAATTTAGCACAAGGTTACAATCTTCAAACCTCTTAAGAACCTCGAACAAATGACTCAAACACCGCTCAAAGGAGTCACCAACCACATAAAAATCATCTATTGACACCTCAATAGTGTCGTCAACAATATTGGAGAATATCGACATCATACATCTCTGAAACGTGGCTAGTGCATTACATAACCCAAACAACATTATGTTGAATGCGAAGGTTCCGTAAGGACAAGTAAAAGTGGTTTTCTCTTGATTTTCTGGGCAATAGAAATCTGATTATACCCTGAATAATTATCAAGAAAATAGTACTACCCCTTTGCTGCATGTCTACCCAACATCTGATCTATGAAGAGCATAGGAAAATGGTCTTTCTCGGTCCATGCATTTAATTTCTTATAATCCATACACACCCTTCATCCAGTCACCGGTCTCACCGGTAGAAGCTCATTTTTCTCATTAGGGACCATAGTCATTCCCACTTTCTTAGGTAGACACTGAACAGGGCATACCCAACTATTATTGACAATTGAATATATCACTCCAGCATCCAACCACTTAATAATTTCCTTATTCACCACCTCTTTCATAGGTGTATTTAAACGTCTCTGGTGCTCAATACTTGGATTATGATCGGCGATGAGTTGGATTTTATGTGAACAAATCCTGGGAGGGATCCCAATAAAATCCGCAATAGTCCACCCAATCGCTCTTTTGAACCTTTTTAACACCTCCACCATACTCTCAACTTGATGAACATTCAAATCTGATGCAATAATTACAGGCAAAGTGTCACCTTTTCCTAAGAATACATACCTCAGATGAGGTGGTAGAGCCTTAAGTTATACTTTTGGAGTCTCCTCTATAGTGGTTTCGCGGGTGGAGACTCATGATGCTTCATATCGAACTCCAACATCTTTGGCTTGAACCGACATCACCTCGATCATGTGCCGCGACCAATGACCCATACTCTTGAATGAAATCACTATCAAAATTCATGATCACTTCCGCTACTGTTTCTACACCCTTACGCTCATCTATTTCTACCTCAAATGACTTTTCAACCCTGTAAGATATGACAAATACCGATTGGATTTCACCACTCTTCCTTATGGACCTGCAAATGTTAAAAGTCATCTTCACTGTTCACCAAAAATTTCACTTGCCCTTTCTCCATATCAACCAAGGCTCTGCCCGTAGCAAGGAATGACCTCCCAAAAATAATAGGAACCTCGAAATCAACCTAACAATCCAGAATCACAAAATCGGCTGGAAATATAAATGATTTCATCTTTACTAACACATCGTGGAGTATCCCAATAGGCCTCTTTACCATTCGATCGGCCATCAGTAGCCGCATCACAGTGGCCTTTGGATCACCGAAACCCAACTTCTTGAAAATAGAGAGAGACATGAGATTTATGCTTGCCCCAATATCACATAATGCTTTTTTTAAGTGTAATAACCTGATTGTACATGGAATAGTGAAGACACCCGGATCTTCTTTATTTTGCACTAGAGACCTTATAGCAATAGCACAACAATGCTGCATTCTATAATCATCCTCAAAACGGGCCGATCTTTTCTTAGTGACCATATATTTCATAAACTTGGCATAATCGGGCATTATTTCAAGAGCTTCTATCAAAGTGATATTGATGAAAAGTTTTTTGAGCATAGTTATAAAACTCCAGTATTTACCATCCTCTATCTTTTTCACTAACCTCTATGGGAATGGAGGTGATGCTCTAGGCATGGGGGTCACCTTTTGGGGTACCTCAACTAATTCTTTCCCCATTTTATCTCCTCACTCACAACTAACCTCCACTACCTCATCAACACCTCTTATCACATTAATTACACCAGACGGTATCGGTGGGTCAATGGTTTGCTTACCACCTCGAGTTGTGACTTCCATACAATATCCATTATTTTTCAGATTTTGGACAGTATTGCTAGAAAGAGTGCCCTTTTGGCGTGGGTTCACAGTCGAAGACAATTGGGCTATTTGCAACTCAAGATGCTTGATCGAGATTGCATGTGCATCAACTTTTTGCCCAATACTCGCTAAGGCACTCCTCTAACCTTTAGTGTGCTCATCACTAGCATCAAACCTCCTCATCATTTTCTGCAACATATCCTCAACTCGCACTATACTACCTCTACCATCCCTAGGAACAACTTCTCAATTTTGAGGTGGAACATAAGTCCCACTCATATCATTTCTTTTACCATAGTTATCCTGTTGAAGTTGTTATCGCGGTTGTAATTCCCATCTCGGATATAATGACTCTCTCGATTGTAATTACCATAGTTCCAACCTTGATTTCCTTAGCCTTGGCGCAAATTCTCCTGATAGGAGCCTTGGGAGTTTAGTCGGAAACCCGTTGTCTGCTCATTTGCCGCATAAGAGTCCTCCTCATAGTAATGCTCATAAGACGACAATGGTGGTTTAGACAAGTAGTTCACCGCATTTACCTTTTCTGCACCCCTAGTGACGTTTTTCAACGTCAACCCAAGATCAGTTCTCATTTGAGCCATTTCTTCACGAATCTCATCTGTGGTTGGGTTGTGTGCAGATTGCACTCCAAAAGTGTTTCTCCTAGTATCTAACTTGTATCTAACTTCCTAATGCTCCAAGCTTTATTATTTCGGGAGTTTTTATCTAACTTCTCAGAATTCTCAGCATAAATACACTCCCCATAAGAACCACCCGCTATCGTATCTAGTACTACTTTATTATTATAATCTTGTCCCTGATATAAGTATTCTTTCAGTGACTCATCATCGATGCGGTGATTGGGGACACCTCTCAAGAACGAGGTGAAGCTATACTAAGAACTGCTGACTAATTCTCCCGGTAGTGCCACAAAGTTGTTCACCCTATCTTTGTGGTTTATCTTCTTAGACACTAGGTAGTAACGTGCTAAGAACACATCCCTCAATTGATTCCAAGTATAGATTAAGTTATAAGGGAAATCACTAAACCATATAGCAACTTCTTCCGTCAGTGAGAGAGGGAACACTCTTAACCCAATGACGTCCATGTTCAAATCTTGCCTCCCCAAACAACTCTTACACACCGACCTCACTTTAGTGATGTGAGCAAGTGGGCCCTCAGAAGATAGTCCCGAAAACAAACCTCTAGCTGTGAACATTTGCATCAGACTACTAATTATCACAAAAGTATGAACTTGTGGTAGAGAAGGTTGCACAATTGGCCCATCAGAGTCAGTTATGTTAACATTTCCCCTATAGTACTCTTGAGGGCGTGGGGAAGGAGGTTGCCTCCTCGGATTATCTTCATCAGGGTTATCAACAACCACTCGATAATGAGCATCTACCGGCGGGGGAAATTGAAGGTTGATCTCGTCATCGATATTAGAGGGATTGTTTTGAATATTCATTCTGCGAATTGTGCGGTTTAGTTCTAGATCAAATGGAAGTATTGGTTCTCATCGACTCTACGTACTTAGCATACACTAAAGCTAGACCGACGATAGATAAAAACAAAGAGAAAAAGTAAAATTAGGAAATTATTGACTAAACTTCGGTAATGTGCTTAAAGTTAATCTAAAATCCCCTTTCCCCGGCAGCTGCGCCAAAGTTTTTTACGCTCAAATTTACTTCTCGAAAAGAAGTATAAGCGGTCGTATCAAGTAAAGAACCCAACTATGAGGTTGGGGTCGATCCCACGAGGAAAATGATTTAGACTTAACTTTAACCTACAATTACTTCTATTTAATCAAGTCTTTTCCAAAAATAGGTAATAAATTGGGGGTTTTAAATAACAGAAGAAATTAAATATTTCTAAGTAAACAAGTAGCAAGTATGAATATTTGATATTTATCAAGTGATATGTGTAACTAGTGCATAAGTGTTCCCCACAGGTTCATAACGCAGTAATTCTATCTATAACAATTCTTTTCTAGTATCTTACATGCAAAGTGGTAAGTTATCTATCCCTATTTCCTTGGTCCGTCAACTAGGAAATTTCACTCTTCACCTTGGTCTGGCTACGTGTGTATGCTTTAGTGAACCTTACCTTTACCTCATATTGAGCATAATAATAAATATATGGCTTAGTTGTAACTTCGCACCAATCGACACTAGCCTATTAGATAGTGTATACTAAATCTATGTTGATAATTATTTTCTTATTATCTACATCCTTGGTCCGGCAATTTGCAACAAGGCGAAATCTAACGCATGTACTCGTTAAAAAGACTTCTAAATTAAAGAATTGTCAATACATGCAAGACACTATCCTAGAATTTTAAATTTAGCTTATATTTACCTTGTTATATAACCATGGTTCTCACACCCTAGTTATGGATTTAGTTACCCATGCTCATAATTACACAATTCATATTGATTGGACAAGAACTCATGTACTTACTTTGATGAAATTGAAGAAAATCCATAAAATCACTTGAATTTGAGAAAATAATGCAACAAACGATTCTAGAAAAATAAAATATTTACCAAAACCCAATATTCAACAACAAATATGAAAAATCAGAAAAATAACCAAGAGTCTAACCCAAAAAATGAGGTTTTTAAAAGTATTTACAAGAAATAATTCCTAGCATAAAAAGAAAATCTCTTTAAGGAAAATCTTCCCAAAACAGCATCTGAATGGACGACCAGACTGACGGACCGTTGAGGCCACGACGGACCGTCAAGGCCTCCCGTTGTTCCACACGTAGAATCTTTTTCAGCTGATTTCTTCTCCAACTCAGTGTTACCATCAACGGACCAGGATGACGGTCCGTTGAGTGCAAGACGGTCTGTCGATGGCTTCCGTTATTCCACACTTAGAATCTTTTCAAGACGGGTACTGGGGCTACTTTCTGTTAGCAATGACTGATGTGCAGGACAGTCCATTGTGGAGGTGACGGTCCATCGATAGCTTCCGTAGTCCCACACATGGTAAAAATTTGCCGATCTTTCTTTAGAAACATTTTTCTTCAAACGAAGGTTGCCACCTACGGACCGTCGAGGGGTCGACGGAACGTCTATGGCTCCATAGGTCATCACTTCTACAATTTCAGCACAGTTCTTCCATGTTTTCATTCTGGAAAGTTTTCATGAAAACAAAGAGAAAAATACATCAAAACTACTACAAAAAGGCCTTAGACACATACTAAACTTAAAGAAAAAGCATTGAAAGTACCGTGAAACCACGGTACATCAAAGAACAACATACAACTTCACAATTTCAAGATATACAATTATGTAAAGTCATTGATTCTCTCATGGAACCCAAAAACAAAATTGTTAGCATTAAGAACATGGTACCCGACCCAATGTTTATGCCAAAATGTCGCAACCAATATCATATTTATGTCGGAACGTGGCAACTGATCCCAGGTTAGTGTGTGTGAGATCTCAAGACCCCATCCAATCAACAATCCACAATCACAATCACAATGTATATTTGTTCATTCATATAATCAAGTCATGATACATGGCTTACCTCATCCAATTACCCCTATATACGATTTATGTGATCTATAACACAACATTCGCATATATATATATATATATATATATATATATATATATATATATATATATATATGAAATCAAACCATAACATTGAAGTATTCATCCAAATTATTACAAACAATAACTCGATCATACCTAGTCCTAGTTCATCGCCTAAGGCTTGTTCTTATAATTAAGTTATCTTTTACTTGGTGCACAAAGTCCTGTGCATGATTCTTACCATTGATTTACATTATTCTACGCAATGAGGATAAATTTATAGCTACTGAATCAATAAACATAGCCTACTTGGGTGCTAAGCAGTTGCATAGATCTTGCCTTTGATTCTTGTTCCCGGGCTTTGTGACAATGATCTTCTAAATAGTTTGGTATGCACCGTGGGCTAGAGCAATTGTTTTTTGATTAAGTCATTTTCTTATTACCTTGAGTAATTTGTCTCTTAGAGGTAGAAGCAAATGCAAAAAATGATGACAAATTCATTGGGAAATAGACTAAGAAAATTGTGGTCAACAAAGCAGTAGTGGAAACATTACCTAAAAATGAGATAGTGAATTGTCATGACCCAAACTACGCCCTATATATGACATGGTACTAAGAATCCGAGACACTTTAAGCAAACCACATGACATAGCATGACACTAAGAAAACAGACATAACGAAATAAAGAGGATAATAAAAATAAGTATCAAATGGAAATCTCACAATATCATGAAATCATAGTACAATGATATAATTGCGGAAAGAGTAATATCTGACAACAAACCTCTATTACATAGTTAGAGACTAGGATGAGCTTAGGATCACTTGAATAATTTGAGAGTTGAAATAAGTCTGAATGACATTAAAGAAACATAAGTGAGGCATGTCTCTGAACCATGTGGACTCACCAAATCTAAGAAAAGCTTATGAGATCCAATACTAACAACGGTTGAAACGTGTGTGTGAGAACATATATTATAAAACAATATAAGCACAAAAATATATGCGTTCAAAATGTACTGAATATGGAAAAAGATTCATGAACCTAACATGAAAAATCTGGAAACATAGTAATGTAATTACTAACAAAGTATAATATAAATTTGATCATATGATTTTATAAAACATAATACAAGACCATACATTCTTCTTTAAATCATATTCTTAATAATAACATAAGTCTTTTGTGTAAAACATAAACCGGTGACATTAATTATCGACATAAACCATGTGTGAGTTATAACATGAAGTTCAGTGTACTTATCTTCACCAAAAAGAGAGTTTCCTACTATCGAAGGTAAGGACCACAATCATGAGCTTATAAGGATAAAGTAGCTAGAGTCAATTAAGACTAAGACTAGCGGAAGCACGTAATTCTGGAACAAGGGATCCACTTTCAAAGGACTTGTGTAATGTCTCATTTCTTTGAATTTGCTTTTGATTTAATTGATGATGATTTTGACTTAAATATTAATTTCATTCCCCCTTCCAGTAGCAGTTTACTTCTTTTTGTATATTTTGGAAGGTTGATGTTGTCCCTAATGTGACCGTGTGCGTTTTTTTGATAATTTGACCTTTCTTGAGTTATGATTTCTTGATAGAGTTGACTTCGGTCAACATTTGGAGTTCCAAGCGTCAGAAGGAATTTCTATTAGTTCCATCAAATTCGGAATGTCAAGTTTGAGCCACTGAGGTGATTGGTAAGGTTTTGAAGACCTTAGGTTGAGTTTGAAGCATTAGAGTTAAAAGTTCAGTTATAGCCTTAAGAGAGATCAAGAGGGTAATTCCATCATTTGACTACTTTTTGAAATCCGGTGATTTCAGTAAGTCCAATTTTTTATTCTAGTGGGGTATCATTTCGAGTTAATTTTAATCGTTCCACGAACGATTCTCGTTGTTTTATTGAATAAGAAATAAAAGACTTATTTTTCGACAATCAATTAACCTTTTAAGAAAAAAAACAATTTTTAAGAGTCACCTCTTAATCTTTTTGAAGAAAGAAGAAAAATCATTTCAAAATATTTAAAGGGTTGGGGTTTAATTTAAACTTCAAAAAGGTGTTAGGTACTTGAAGTTTCCTATCATTCTCTGAGCCTACGCCTTGGAGGGGACAGGGACTGGAGAACCATTTTGGCCCCAAGCGAACCCCTGACTTGGCTTAACTCTTAGCGGAAGACTTACTCATGATAAAAATACTTTAAAAAGTAAACTTAAATCTCAATAGATAACTTAAAATGTATAAAGAAACATTCAATTGACAAAATGACAACTCAAGTCTCAAATATCAAAACAAATGGAAAGTATCAAGAACTAACATAAACTAACAGTCTATGAAGCCTTTAAAAACTGAAATGGATGTCGGGACAAGACCCTTGAAATCCTAATGAACTAAACAAAAACAGTATTAAAAAGGGGATCCTCCAAAATCAAGGAGGCTCACCAAAAAATCTTAAGCTCAACCAGATCAATAATGCGTTGGATGCTGATCCTGGTTACCTGAAACAACATCATAAAAAAATGCAGGTTAACTAGCATCAATACATTGAATTTACGAGATTGTGAGAGAAATACTAAAAAATACAAAAGCTTGGAAGGAATATAAAAGAAAATACTTCAACTCAACTAAACTCATTTCAATATAAAGAAATAATATGAATGCAATATAAAAAAAATTTAAACATGGATAACAACTCTTTGTGTGGAGAAATACAATAGTAACTCTGTTTGTATGCAAAGATACAATATAAACTTCGTTTGTATATAAAATACAATAACACTATGTATATAAGAGTACAAAATACTTTCTATGAGAGTTTATCTAAATGATAACCATCTCTTAAGAGTTATGTGATAATATATCATTTGTCCTCGTACTGCAAAGGTAATCTTATACCTTGCCAAGTGTATCGAACCTGACTAATAAGTGGATCCACTAGTCAATGTAAAATATCACTAAGGAATCATCTAAAAAGAATGACCCTTTTCCTATTCATGATGGCTACATGGTTTATGGTAGAAGGGAGTTGCTAAAACTCTCCTCTATATCGGTGCTCAATACTACTCCTAGAATATAAGTAGATCATATGTTTAAAAACATAACTTCTATGGTTTGAGATATTACTCAAAAACTAGCCCAAAGGTTGTCTAGTAAGTTAGTGTTTCCTCTCTTGATTAATTGTGAAAGCATATACTCTTTATTGAACACTAGCTAAAAGGCTCTTTTGGAAATCGGGGTTTCCTTTCTTGTTCAAATGTGAAAACATTTACTCTTTGGTAATTCATAGTCCCCATATACTCTTTTGAAGAAATGAGCTTCATTTGATATTGTTTACCTAACTAAAGTCTCAAGTCTTAAACAAGTTTAAAGCATTTACAAAAGACTTCTTATAAAGATTCTACAAACTCTGTAGACTTAGCTCTTAACATTCCTTGAATTTAAATTTATGGATTCAGGTTTAGGATTCATGTTTCTAGATAATTTTTAGAGGCTTAAAAGAAATTTAGAGTAGTTAGAATCGATATGAAGTGTTAGTACAGTTTAGAAAGACTCAAACAGGCTAAACATTGAAAAATGGATTGGGGCGAACGACCCGGGCGCACTTTTGGAGCGCCGCCCCAACCATTGTAGTGCATTTCCCCATGCAACCCTAACAAAATTTCTCATTTTCTAATCTTGATTCAATTCAATTGTTTCTCTCAATATCTCTTCATATTAAGGTACCCAAAACATATTCACAAGAATCTGACTCAAAACAACTCTAATAATCTACATTAAACCCTCAAGAACTCCCCAATCTCATCCCAAATTCAAGCAGGAAAGAAATTCAAGAACATAACTCAAGAACATCAAATTGTCAATCTTTTAGGACAAAAACATTGAAATAAACATGTTTGGCTCTTGGGTGAACGAAGCCAACGCTATGTAAACGCACATACTTCGTAGGATTAAATGCTTTGCAAAATCCACAATCAATTCCTCAAGAAATCAATGAATCTGGACATTTTCTTCTCCTTTCGCCTCTTGAGTTCTTCTCTGTAAAACCCTAACGTGATTTTTCAATTGTCCAACCTAAGCAAATTTAGTTTTAACCCCACTTTAATTACTAAAAACGAATTAACTTAATTGGTTAAGGAAAAGACCATTATATCCCTTTAAAAATCCCGTTAGGTTTTCTTTTCTAGACAACCCCAACTTTGAACGGGCATATCTCCCTCATACGAGCTCAAAAATTAGCAAACTGAGTGACGTTGCAAAGAAAATTCCAAGACCTTTCACTTAACATCTTATTTGCACCTAACTTATCATGTACTGGAAGTTATGGTTATTTGAAGTTTATCCAAAACTCATACTTATCATAAATTAGACAAATTTTGTAATCACACTTTCCAAAAATGGTTCTTTCTAATACTATCTCTTTCCATTAGGGAGGTGTTACATGTCCACTGCTGAAGCCATAACTAATTTATAAGTCTCTAAATCCCCACTCATTAACAGGAAAGTACAAAGCATAAAATGATTCTAATACACAAATAAAAACCACCAAACTATACAAGAAGTATATTCCCACAATATCTCGAAGGAGAAAGAAATTATTGAGGCAAGATAACTAGGCGTATTTCACATGTGCAATCCAATAACCATTATATGTGACTCCAATAAAAATTAAACCAAATACTCATTTTCTACACAACCTTATCATCACAATAAAAAAGAATAATAGGCAAACTCAACATGATACAGGGGCTGTGAACAACCAGAATATCAAAGACACCATACAAGTCTTAAAAATCTATAAACTGATGCTAGGGAATGAAATTATCAAGGAGGGTTATCAATAAGATTAAGTCAACTAATTTATTTGAATTAATAAGATTAAGATTATTCATCTTCTAATAAACAACAAACCAATCCTGAATCAACAAGAAAATTATACCAAAAAGATGAGCTCGCGACATAGAGCAATTTTCGTTCAACTGTTGAGTTGAGAATCTAAGCACCCAAGGAGTATTTGGAGGGTGGATTATGTGATTTTCTGGGATTTCATATGTATATAATGAAAAATAACAAAGAATGTGGTCGTTTATAAAGACCACCGGCTTAAAGCTAAGTGATCCGGTTCGAGGTGTGTATATATCTCTCTATTCTGAATTTGTATAGATGACTGCTTTAGTGCCATGGAAACTAGACACGTAGAACTTCAATTTTATAGTTTATGCTCATTTTAAATCTTTATATATTAAGAGGAATAAAAGTTTGATTTACTAGAGATCCAATAAATTTCACTCCTCGGTTTCTTCTTTGTTTTTTTGGTAATAAGGTTGGTGTTTAGACTTCTTGTTGATGATTTTGATTTTAGATTGCATATAGGTTGTGCAATTGAGCCTTGTAACTGAGATTAAGTGTTTTATTTAGTTGGATAGCATCATATTATTGAATTTGAACAATACCATGTGATTTTGACTATGAATGGGTGTATATATGGTGATCATGATTGTGTTGGTTAGAATACTAAATTGAGTCGATTTATTTGTTGGTTTGTGCTTAATTAAATGTGAGTGAAGTATGAGTATCTTAGTGTTGACCCATTGTATTATTCCCAATGATAGACAAGGTGAGTACTTTCTTAAGGGGACTACTTTCATAAGGCGAAATATCAAATAGAGCAACACTAAGTGATAATGGAGGGGAATTTAAGTACCCATGGGAAGAAAATCATATAAGTGAATTGTAATTGTTGAGGGAAAACTCGTATTTATTGTGCAGGTCGATTTAAATTTGAAAATAGGCATTGGGCTGAAAAATCTTGTTCGACGATCTAGTCTTAGCACACCAAGAAACATAGGTGAATCACAGAGTAAAACCTATATCGCCTTCTTGAGCTTATGCATGGCCTTGGGTATTGTCCTACTTGATGGGCTTGTCTTTGAATATCGAACTTATTGAGTCACTACTTTAAAAAACAGCACTTAGAGACGGACACAATCCGTCACTATATAATGAAAATCCGTCACTAATCAATATTAGTGACAGATTAGCAACGGATTATTGATTGTTTCTATATATGCTCGTTAGTTATCTCTTAGTGACCAAAAATAGTTCCTTCAAAAGTTTAGCAATATCATAGTGACAAAATATTTTCGTCACCACTTGTTAGTGACAGATTTAGTAGTCATTATATTTAAGTAATTTTGTTCCTAATTTCATAATTATATGAAGAAAAAAAATGAGTTTCGTCGAAAGTTTAGCGACATCATATGTAAGAAACATTTCCGTCGCCACATGTTAGCGACGGACTGATTCGTCATTATTTTATATAATTTTGTTGCGAATTTCATAATTGATTTTGTCATTATGGATGAATTTGCGATGAAATTTCCATCAATATATTATGTTACAACATATTAGGCTTTTAATAATTCGTCGCTGATCTGTCGTCAACATTCTTTTCGTAGCAACGACCAAATAGTCGCTAAATTTGTTGCTAAAAATTATTTTATTTGGTTATTTTAAATATGCATTGCTCAAATAAAATAAATTAAAATTACTAAATACTCCAATATTAACAAATATTCATATAATATAATACTCATTGATGATTCACAATATAAATAGAAAATTCCAAAACCATATATTTTTAGTAAAAAATATTGATGGATTGTCGGCTAGAGTTATTGATGATTGCACCTTCACAACAATAACAGGAACAAGATGACTAGTTAGTGCAGACATCATTTGCTTTACAAACTCGTCCATATTTGTTATTGATGTTGATTGATAAAATGGAGGTGGTAATGATGATGAGCCACAAAGATTCTCCTCATAGTAATTTTTTGTTACAAATCCAAGACCGTATATCCTTCTTTTTTTTTCTCCCTCTGCAGCTTGGTAATATGTTTCACGTTGATCAATATCAGTTTGAGAAACTACTTTTTTCAGTATATTTATTCATATTATTCCTATAATAAGTAGAGAAAATGAGAAAGTATTAAACATACGGGAAAAAACAAATTTTGAAGGAAAATGTAGAAAAATACACAAACTTTTAAGCTTAAAGGACATGTCCCTTGTTTTCCCAGGAAAGAACTATGTTGTTGTAGAAATATAGGCTATCTGGTTTCCATGTGCATATAGTAACGTATCAACTTATAAAAGTTTATCTCAATTATAAAACAACTGTGTTGTTGCAGAAAAATAGGCTATCAGGTACCATAAGCACAATTATCATCTGCCTCTTTATCATTACCTTTCTATGGCTATATGAAATACGAAGTGAATAAGCTCAGAGTGTGTACATAGAAAATGACCGAACTTCAAATGGAGCTGTAAACTTTTGAATACTCCAATAAGATTCACATCTAGAAAATAATAGAGGCTAAAATTTATAGGTCATTCATTTCTTCTAGATGCAAAAACCATAAAGTTATCTATCAAAACTCAAATAATAAGAATGTTATGTAGTTATTAGTGCATATTCATGATTCATAGGTATTATTATACAACAATCAAGGCCAGAGAACATGTCATGAATGAGTTTCATGTGGTTTCAGCAGACTCATCAGAAGAAGTGACTGCTCGTGGCGAGACTTGCCTTCATTTAGCTGGCAAGAATCATTAGTTTGAAGCATTCAAGTTATTACTTGACAACCTAATGGATTTTAACAAGTATGATCTTTTAAACATGTAGGATATACAATGACACACTATTTTTCATCTTGTTGTCTCAACTAAGCAATACGAGGAAAGTATCTTTGAATAAGAAACTTGCAAGTGTTGGTTGTTCTTGTCGAAGATCAATCAAATGGACAATCCAGGAGTTAACAAACAAGGGACCAACCTTGATCTAGTGTTTAGAAGCTTCACGATTTTTTGAATTATAATAGAACCAAAGATTGTCCAAGAAAACTAAGTGATACTATTCTTGTGATATCCATTCTAATTGCAACAAGAACTCATCAAGCAGGTTTCAACCCACCAAGAAACGTATGGCAGGACACTTATTAGCCTGATGACAATAACAACAATAATATTCTTGATGGCAGCACACTTACTATCCTAACCAAAACAACACTAAATAGAAATGAAAAAGCCTCAAACAACAATATTCGAATTACACCAAAATAGTAGTACTAGTTCTCTCTAAAACTGAACAATAATTTCACCAAAAACAACTGCACTAGAGTTACACAAAAACGACACTAGAATCATGTCAAAATAGGACTAAAATTACATTGAGAAGTCTCAAAACATCATTAGAATTATACCAAATAGCAGCAACAGATACACTTTAAAACATGACTAAAATTGCACTATAAAATACAGTAGGAAAGGACCAAAACACATCTGAGCTTTAGGCTTACATGGACATCTCGAGAACGGTCACCAACAAAATTATTTCCTATCATGTCCATGTGTACAAACGTGCAGGTATAACTAACTTGTCATAGGATCTCGACCTTTTGCAATAGTCTATACAAAAGAAATCACGTTATATATATACCATACAATAGACACTGTTAGGTATAGAGTTTTTAAAATATATATACTCACAAGTATCTTTCTATGTGCTCCATTTGAAATAGAGCCGCAAGTGTGAGTTCCAACAACAATTTCATGGCTGCCACGAAAATTTTTCGAATTAATTTCCAAATTCTTAATAGAATCTGAACTTCCCCAAAGCTGCATCCATCTTTCCCCCACATTTTTTGGTACATTACTAGGCCTAACTCCATCTTTTTTTATTTTAGAAATGAAATTCCTATATTTCAATGTTGCCTTAAACATCTAGTGTCTTTTGACTTTATTTTCACTGATGAAAACATCCCAGTAGAAATTTTTCTGAAATAAGTTTTGAAAGTAATACATTTATGTCCTATCTAAATATGTGAATACACTTGCTAAACTCATTAACAACGAAAAGTTATACCTTTAATTCTCCAAAATAACCATTTCTTAAATCATTTGAGATACCTTTTCAATTGATTCCATTGGGATAAACATCACTTTTGAAAAATTTTGATATGAAACTAGAGAATATTTGAGAAGTTTCAAGCCTGAATAAATTTGATGAGATTACCATATTTCAATGGTACCACATTTAACAGACACGAGGTCATGTTCTCGATGTTAAATATTATACTTAAAAGACCAGCAATTGGTAATTTGATAGTGAAATACTATCCAAAATATCTTCAATTTGTTCAGCACAGTAAGTAGATAAAAGTTCAGAAATACAATCAAAAGAATGGACTAACTCTGCAGAAGTTAGAAAGACATCGGTCCTTGTATGACTAATGCTGGATTCATCTTCAGCAACTCCATTGGTATAACATGATGGAACATAGCTCTGAGTAGAAAGACCCTGACCTACTAGGTTACTCTTATTTGGTATAGTTGGAGGCGTCTTAAAGATAGTGGGGCTGATAGTTTGAGTTGACGTTTCAATATTGCTTGGGATACCATCTTGTTGAGGAAAAACCGTAGTGGGATTGGGAATAGTTGGCATACTTACACGAATAGCAGAATTAATCCCACCTGAGAATTTTCCACGACCTCTATCTCAAGCCATACCTGTAAACAAATCTAACATTGTTGTTAGATCATGACTAATAAAAAATAAAATTAAACATAATACATAATAATAGGATTATGTGGAACAATGCTAAAATATTAAAATTGTCTCTGTAGGAACTTGTTGATAAAGTGATAAAATTAGAACCTAGACATACAAGAGTAACATAGGTATCTATTACAAAAGTAACAAGAGTAAAGGGATCATGAATTTCTATCATAAGCTTTACACAAAGAATGAGAATTACAAATATATTACATATTTTGAAAATTTGAACACAATCACAAGTAATGACATTAGGGAAAGGGAGAAGCTTTTTAAGAGGCTAAAAATTTCAATACCATCATATCTGATAATGTTCCAAAACCTGATGGTTACACAATCACAAACAAATAATGTTATTCAATTCAAATAAATAATCTAATTAGGAATTGAAATAAGTAATAGGACACACATAGTTCAAAGCCAAGAGATATTTCTTTTTAAAATCCTAAATTGAAAAGTAGAAATTAGAGCAGATTATCCTTGATTGAAAATCATAAACAAACAAAATATAATGAAAATACAATAGCAGTGATGAAGCACTAGTAACTGTTTTCTTCAAACTCCTCCTCTTCCTCATCCCCATTCTCCTCAGAAGGTAACAAGCACAAACCGTGGACTAGAAGGTACTCACATTCATATTCATCAAATTCGAACAAAACATGCATATTGGTAAAACAAGAACAATTTCTAAAGTTCTTCACTAGGTAGATTTAAAAAAAATACCAACTATTAAAGAAATTATTAATATAATCAACATATAAAACAGTTAATGGAATAGTCTAATTTTAGTAAACGTATAGAACAATTAAAGCATTCTGATTCAAATCAACTTACTGAAGCATTCTAGTTACAGTGAAATTATTGAAACTATGTAATTATTATATTAATCTCTTAAATTGATTACAAACATAACGGATTGAAGCATTGAAATTAATTTACAGTACAAACAACTTCCGGTGCGTGAGAAACTAAAGAAAGAAAATAATTTCGAGCTAATACTTCATTTCATCAGCAACAGACAGAAGCACATTAGATGAAAAACTTTCTATTCAATAAGCAGTTAGCTAATAAATTCAATTTTAGAGGTTCTTGGTGACTATGTAGTTATTTTGATTTGATTGGCTAATAATTTAATATACAGAACAAGCAGCTAATAAGTACAACAATTTCTCTAGCAAATAAAATCAAAGAAAAAGTTAAAGTCTAAAAATGCATTATTCTAGCAAATAAAAGCAATAAACAAGTTAAAATTTAGAATGTATTCCTCTAGCAAGAACTCATCACGAAAACATCCACAACAACAAAATCAGAATTCTCCAAACTTTTCAGTGATCTCTTAAAAAAAATTCTAACTCGAATTGTCTCGAGATAATGACGACAATCTTCATCATAGTTAGATTGAGTAAACAAAATACCTCAAAACTTAAATCTTGAGCTAAATCAGATAGAGAAACGAAGAGTTAGGCTTACTTCAAGTGATTATCAACTAGGCCATGATGATAAAGTTATAACAGCAGGGGACTGCAACATCTCAACATTTCATTACCTTCGTTATTCGCAAGAATATGGAACAATAACAGTATAAATAATGTACAGTGGCAGTTGTTACAAGAATATAGACAAAATATCATCTTAGTCAAAATACAGAAAGTAATCAGAAGTTGATTTTAAGTACTAGATAATACTTCATTCTTTCTGACAAAATAGAAAAAAACTTCTGTAATATGCATATAGGATGAATTTGACTTTGTAGAAAAAAATCCTATTTTCAGAACACTTAAATTTCTAAAAACCCTATTTTGAGAAAATCTCAATCCTACTTCAAGCAATCAAGCTAAATGAAATGGAATGAGTTAAGAGTTAAAATATCACATTTTCATACACCCAAACCACTAAAATCTCTATTTTTCAGAAGATGAGTTGAAATAGAAAACAATGATTTTTTTTAAATGAAGTCATTGATACCAAAATTCAGCGAACCTAACATCCAATGTAGAAATGAGTTGGGATTCTTATTTTGCAGAAAGAAAAGTTTAAACTACCAATTTTGAGAAACCACAAACTTATTGAGATGGAGAGATAAATGAAAATGAAATTGAGATGGGAGATTGAACTTACAATGGACAATTGGAAAACTAGCAGTGGAGACTTGGAAAGCTTTCAATGGAGCTTCGAGACATGGAAAGCTTCAATGGAGATGGAGCTTGAGAGAGACTTTTTTGGAGCGAGAGGTTGAAATTTTGAAATGAATTTATGCCCTAGAATTTTTGACTTTTGAAATATTTGCAATAGATTTACTAACGGATTTTAACATTCGTTGCTTTTAAATTAATGTATTTATTTAGAAAAAATATAATGATGGATATTTTCGTCACTAAGCAATATAAATTTTATAAAAATTCATAAAAAAATTTAGCAACATTTTTTCGTCACTAATTCTGTCGCCCGATATTTATTAATTTTGCAACCCGTACTTTGTTGATAAATTCGTAGAAAATATTAGGCGCCAAAATTTTGCGCTAACATTTAGCGACGCAATAAATATTCCGTTGCCAATCCATCGCTATATTATTACTCAAAGAATTATTTGTCAATTTTATAACAACATGGTAATTCCGTTTCAAATCCGTCGTTATATAGTGACGAAATAGGGTTCATCGCTAATATCCATCGCTAAACGCTGTGTTTTTAGTAATGGGTGAATCGTTGAGTTGGAGAAGTTTTCACCCTTGATGCTTGAGTCTTTCCTTTTCCACTGTTAGTTTTGACCGACTTATCTTAGACCACTGAACGAACTCGGTGAATCACCAAGTTGGCCTTGACTTTGACTTATGTACTTGATCTCTTGAATTTGTGCAAATATCTAATTTAATGAGCTAAATGGGGCTCGCTAATCCTATTAGGAAATATTTCTTCTCAGTAGGCTAGATAAAGACTGTTTTCAAGGTTAATTCAATGTTTTTTCAAATTCAACTAACATTCATAAATCTTGTGCTTTAATGTGTGCGTTGCAGGTGATGGATAGAACAAAGGGTAAGAATACAGTCTACTCTTAACACAGCGTCATTTAGGGAGTCTTCTACACCTCCTCCCGAAAAGAAACAAAAGTTTCTCTCAACCAATGATCGTTCTGAGGCCTTAAATACTCATAAAATGAACCCTCAATCACCCTAAAAAAATTGGGGGGGGGGGGGGGGGCAGGTAAAAAGGACTAAAAGCATATTCCCAAAGAGTACGTAAATATATGTTCAAAGTTGGTGTCATTGACAAAAGACTCAACCCTACTGCAAATGTTGTCTTAATTATATCCCCAATAGGTTTTAATAGGCTCAAAGCAGATGTGGAAGGCACAATTTTCGGAGCACAGACTTTCTACTGATGGGGTTATGAGTGAGTATCCCAAAATATAGAGAAAAATCACATTCCATAATATGAAACAATTAACAAGAGTCAGGAGACCATATAAACCCAAGTAGCTACGAGAGTGTTAGGATTCCTATGAAAAGGAATTACGGAAGAAGAGAAAGGGATTGTTTCGAAGACAATGTATGAAGCAGAAATCCGAGGAAAGATGGTGCAGTGTCAAAGAACTTTGATTAATGAAGTATTAGGCACCCCGAAAAATGTGATTGACGAATAGAAGACCCAGATGGCCACTTCTTTGGACCAGTTGAAAGAGTGGCTAGTTCCTATAATATCCGGCGAGTATGCACTATCTTGGATGGCTGAAGGTGCCGAAATTGAAAAGATAGACGTGAGCATAGTGGTGAGGTAATAGTTTGGATTTATTAATAGCAATGTGATTTTTCCCAAAGTGAGTCTATACTCATGCATCCAAAGGTCGTGTGAGTGGGTTAATTATTGTCAAGGAGAAAAAAAATACGGGAGATATAATTGTGGAAGAATATTACTGCGAGCCACATATAAGCAAACAAATCTTCCCTTTTCGGTGCTCATTACCCAGCTTTGCGAGAAAGATGGAGTCCTCTTTCAAGTAAAACCAATGTCAGGATCACGCCGGTCTCCTCTATTGATATTCATAGGATCAAGGCTGAGTTTGTGAGAAATGATGCAGCTCAGAGGAAGCCACTACCACCAGACTCCATTCCAGTGGTTGACCCTCTCATATTGACAATAGAGACCAACAAATGGAGCAGGTAGGTATTCCTACTCAATCTTCTAATGTTGGTTTTTTTTATTCCCCTACTACATCTACACATTTTATTTCTATATCCACTGCAAATGTGAGGCCGTCAAGTTCTCTTGTTAATAATCCTCCATTAACCCAGTAACTAATGTATCAGATGGGCAGCATTACCAAGTCAGCGGATTTTACAGTTGCCCGGGTTGAGAAAGAATTGCCCAAGCTCATCAAACAGGCCATCAAAAATTCCTTGGCTGCTCTGTCTAAGCGGGTGTTCAAGTGTGAGAAGACAGTTGAGGGCTATATTTCAGATTGGATGAGATGATTGCTAGAATAGATGTGTTGGAGAAGACTGGGGGTAGTTCAATTGGATTGGACACCCTTAGGGCTAAGGTTGATATGTTAAAGGTTGATGTAATTCAGATTAAGTCCATGGACATATTAACACTTGGGGGTTATGTTTCCCTTTCAGATGTTGCTGCCCCAGCAGTTTAGATGCCTAATGTTGTACCTTCCTACCTAAGGTAGTTGTAGATGTGGATGCTAAGAATGAGGATTTAGCTGAAGAGACTAATGAGGAGTGTTGAGAGATAATGATCATACGATTGGTGATAAACTGACACACCTATACAAAACCAAGGAGGTCATTATTCAAGCTACTGTAAAGAAGTATCTCCTAGAGATTTGAGTTTTGGGTCCACTGGAGTTACTCCATACCCCCCCCCCCCGCCCACATTTCCCATTAGTGAGAGGACTAGTAATTCCTAAGTTGAGCCTTCCTTGTCGCCTCCTCTGATCCTATTGCCTAGAGAGATGCCCCACTTCAGGTTTCTTCACCAGAGACTCCAGATGAGAGTGATTCTCAGGCAAAGCTTGTCAGGGGGATCATATATCTCATCCTCCCAACATTTCATTTATTGTGCATTGATGACACTACTTTTTTTTGGTGAGGTTAAACCAGGCAATGGAACCGGGCGGTGTCGGTTTTGGTATTGTTCCGGTTCGTTATCGGTCAAGCTTCATTCTGGCTTGTACAAGTGTGTTCCATTATATAGGGGTACTGAGTCAGAAATCAGATTTTATCGGTTAGTCCCCATCCAGTAACTACCGGTTCCGGTCCCGGTCCGATTTGGTCAATCCTTTTTTTAAGAAAAAATAAAAGAGTTGTTAAGAGTGGTTGGGCAACGGTATTCTGCCCCAACCGATGACTCTATCACCCTTTAACTCATAAAGTACAATATATTATATATATATATATATATATATATATATATATATATATATATATATATATTCATGGTTTACTTTAACACAAATATGTCACTATTAAATCTTTTTGTATATCTCAGGCTCCAAACATCATATCCTTCCAAACTTTTTTAGTACCCCAAACTTTTAAAAATTACATTTTTGTCCTTTTTTAAACTATAAATACCCCAATCTTTCATTATTTTTACTCGAAAAAATACTCTTCATCTTCTACTTTCTCAACTATCAAAACTTTTATTTTCTAATATCTTATTCTCTTTTAAATTATTAATTAAAAATTAAAAATTATATTAGTTTGAATGATTTGGTGGTTTATGAATTTGGTCTTTGGAACTTCAAAATTCAACTTTCAATTTTTGGCTTTCGAGCATTCACGTCTATTTTTAAGTAGACTTTTGAATATTCGTTCCATATCACTTTTCATTTAGTCATTTATTTGTTTGCATTTAATTTTTATTTATTTATTTATTTTGTGAGTAATTAGTCTCTAGTCTCTACTTATTTAGTTAATTATTTGTTTGCATTATATATTCGTATTATAAATAATTTATTCACTTTTCATATTTGAATATGGTTTCAGGTAAAAAAATGTGAAAAAGGTAAAACAGCCATAGTTGAGTCGTTCACTAATTTATTTAACTCAAAATCCAAGAATAATATTAAAAAAATCGGTAGTTCTTTTAAATCTAATAATAGAAAAGTTAGTCAATTAAGAATAAATACGAAAGAGTATACGCATGTTAATGAAATTATTTTTAATATTGACAATAATAGTGGATTAGATCCTTATCATGAATTTTTAAATAAAAGGTCTGGTAATTTTTGATGAGGAATTACCTGAAGATGATGAACATGATAATATTAATAATTATGTTAATACATTTGATGATGATACTGATTATGATGAAGAAACTGAGTCAATTACGGCTACTAGTCTCTCTCCCACTCCTTGTCCTTTTCATTGTCCTGCTCTCATTCCCCAGTACATCCTAGGACAATGGTAGAACGTGCTTAAAAATCAATTATGCGGCAATTTATGACTCATGATGAAGATAAAACACAAGTTAATTTTAATAAATGTAAACATTGAATGAATCATAAAACTGTAGAAAAACAGAGTGGGATGGGACAGTTGAGTAACAATTTAATGGGATGTTACAAAAATTTTGTTTGCATGCTAAAGTTGTAGCCGCTTAAAAGAATGGTACCCCCTTCTTGAAATTGTAGGAGTAGGGGGCTCTAATATGGCTCAAACACTATTAAATCCTTCTAATGATTTTAACCCTAGTACACAATGCTCATACAGTAGAGAAAAAAATCTTGAATAATTAGCTAAATGATTGTTCTTATGGGCTCGCCTTTGAATTTTGTTGAAAACCCCAGTTTTATACGTTATATTCGAATTGTGTATAATCCACATTTTAAAGATTTTACAAGAAACACAATTAAAAAGGTTAATCTTTGATTATCAAGATCCACATTTTCAATATCTTCGTTGTTTAATGTATTATAATTCTTTTAAAATAGATATTTCTTCTTATATGAGTTGTAATGTAAATAGTATTGATTATTTCACTATTAATGGACATTGGATCGATGAAAATGGGATTATGCAAAAAAAAAAAGGTTATAAATGATGTATAATGCATAAATCTGGTAGGTATATAGCTTAAACAATTATAAATGTTTTAAAAAATTATGGAATTTGTGAAAAAATTATTAGTATTACCTTAGATAATGCTTCTAATAATACATCTGTTGTTGAAATACTAAAATTGACTCTTTGCCCTGTTTGTATTGATGGTTTTCATATTACGTGTGCTACACATATATAATTTGACTGTTAGAGATGATATAGTAGTGTATAATTATTGTTGTATAAACTTCAAACTAGATGTCTTTTTATTTTTAAATGTCAAGTTAAGTCTAAATGTAGAAATTTTGAAAATCGTTGTCGTGAATTTAATCATCCCCCAAGAAAAATTACAAAGTCAATGTGTACTAGATGAAATTCTTTATTTCAAATGTTTCTAGTCACTTATGGATATAGAAAACCTTTACAAATGAGTTGAAATGCTCATAATTCAAATATGACCAATAGACTTGATGATAATGATAGGAATGACATAAAAGAACTTATAGAATTCTTAAAAGTTTTTTATTTAACTAAAAAAAAATTATTTTCACTTTATTATCCAATTATTTACTCTGTTTTACCAAATATTTGTGTTATTTCTAGGAAATTTTAAAAATTAACAAATAATCAAACATTTGAAAAATCTAATCACAAATGATTGAAATTTTTTTTAAATATTTTTACTCATATTTTACAAATTTATTTAACTAGTTTCTTGTTAAACCCACATTACAAAAATAAAGGTGCATCACGAATAGTTGATCAAATATATTTTAATTTGGTTTTGAAGATTGTGAAACACCTAGTTGTCAACAAGTTAAAGATAGTGTAAAAATTGAAGCTGCAAAATTGTATGACTTGTATAATTCTAATAGACGGAATGTAGTACATAATGAAGAATCTCAAAGTTCTAGGTGTAGATATAATGAAATTGATCTTGATGATATGCTACATTGTTATGTTGAACTTTCTCGTAATGATAAAAATTATTTTGATGCATATATTAATTAAAATACATAAACTATTACTAATCTTCTAGAATCATGGAGCAATCACAACAAAAGATTTCCAAAACTTCAACCGGTTACTCGAGATGTGTTAGTTATTTAAGTATCTTCAGTAGTTTTGGAAGACATTTTTAGCACAACAAGATTTCAAATTGTAGAACATAGATATCCATTAGTAGCAAATAGCTGGGAGATATTGGAACTATTTAGAGATTGTATTGATGTCGAGAGAAGGAGTTATGGGCATTCAGCTTTACCTACCAAGTTTGAAAATGATATTGATGACATGATGCAAGATTTTAGTGAAGACAACATTGATGCATTGGACGAACTAACTGATCAACCAGTTCCAGATCATGTTACTAGAGAAATGTTTAGTGATTTACGAAAAGATTGACTTGGTAGCATGAACTATTAAATGTCTATGAGTATGGGTACGATAATACGAGATATAATTCAAATAGAACCCTTCCTAGAAGGTGGTTGTGTAGATTAGGCCATTTAATCTCTAGTAATATTTTTAACTCAACTTGTACTATTGAATTAATTTTAATTAAAAAAAAATAGGTTATTCGCCTTAAATTTTTTTATTACTGTCTTTAACTTTTATAATTTTTTCAGTTGGGTGTGAATAGGAAGGATGAAGGATGAAGGAGAGCCAAGTGAAGGGAAAATAAATAAGAAAGGATACTCAAATATGAAAGTTTTACAAAAAAAAGAAAAGAAAAAGGATACCCCTCTTTATAAAAAAAATGTTTATGTATTCACCATCAATTTAATGAGAATAGCTTGGGAAAATGAAAAAAAAATGTGAATGAAATAAAACTGAGTTCCAAATAAATTGAGTTGAAAGTAAAGGTTTGAGTTTTCAAATGAGAAAGAAGGAAAAGGATCCGAGAAGCGTTCATGATGATTGATCGATGTCACGGCCCGAGCCTACACCCTAGGTGGGAGTGACACTCGAGAACAGTTGCTGACCCAAAGTGAATCCTTGGTCTTGCTTACTTACTCAGAATAAAAAACACAACTATAGTCTAAATAAAGAATTTGTGAAATAGACTAAGAATGTCTTAAAAGAAATATTCAACTGGCCAAAATGTATACTCAGGTCTCATAAAAAAATATCTAGAATACAAAGCTAAAGGACTCATAACTAAGTGTCTTACTATTTATGAAGTTTCTAAAACAAGTGAGATTGATGTTGGGACAAGACCACGACATCCTAATAACCTATCTAATACTGAAAACAAATAGAAGGGGTCCTCCGTAAGAAAGGAGGCTCTCTAACAAACTCTGGAGCTAATCTAGAATCAACAATATGCTGGATGTTGATCTCGGTTACCAGGGTCTGCATTATAAGACTTTGCAAGTAAACTGACATCGCTACATTAAATGTGCGAGTATGCGAGTTAGAATGCTAAATATAAAATAGGCTTGAAAAGAATCTAAAAGAAACACTTACCTGGCTCAACTCAACATAACATAACTGAACTCAGTTTAATATAAAGCAGTTTAAAACAAGTGCAATATAAAGGAAAGTTGTTTAAAAGATGAAGTCAACTCTATATGTATACAAGGATGCATACATATAACTCTAAAATGTATGCAAAAATATAATAAACTGTGTATTTAAAAATACAATTACTTCTTTGGGAGTTTGTCTAACCGAAAACCATCACTCAAGAGCTATACTGATGATATAACATTTTGCTTCACACTACCAGAGCCTACCTATAACTTTCCATGAGTACAGAATCTGAACTACTAAGTAATTTCACTTGTCTATGCTAAAAAGAACTAAAGGAATCATCTAAGAGGTATGACCTTTTTCTAGCCATGGTTGCTACATGGTTTATGTGGGTTGTGATTTGTCTCAATTCTCCCCATATCGGTGCACAATACTACTCCCAAAACATGATACTAGCTCTTATTTCTAAAAACATATTTCTTTATGTGTTTTGAGATAATTTCTCATTAGTTAGATCAAAGATTATCTTGGAAATTAAAGTTTCCTCTCTTGTTGTTATGCCCGGAGCCTATATCACAAACATGGCCGGCACCCAACGACCATTGCTAGCCTTGAGCAAACCCTTGGTCTGACTTACTTAACTCAGTGGAAGACTTAACTTAACTCAAGTATAAAGTTGGAACATTCTCATGAGAAAATACTTTAAATAATTGTGTTGGCCAAAATGTCACTTAGCTTCATAGTTCAAATATCTGACATGTAAGATAAAAGAGACTAAAACTGAACTGTCTGACCGTCTATCTGTCTATCAAGACTCTACTACTAATAAGATGAATGTTGGGACAAACCCCACAACATTCTATAAAAGAAATACTGAAAGCAATTAAAGATTCCTCCGGAATGCAGGGAGGCTTATCACTTACTCTAAATGATCAAGCTGGAACAACAAGGTGTTGGATGTTGATCCTGGTTACCATGAGTCTACATCATAAGACGATGTAGGGAGACTGACATCGGTACATTGAATGTACAAATATATGAGTTGGAATGCTAAAGAAGAGCTACTAAGCTTGAAAAGATTTAGAATGAACTTGTCTCCGCTCTGCTCAACTCAAGAAGCCATAGCTCAATATAAAGTTGTAAAGACCCATGAAATATATATATATATATATATATATATATATATATATATATATATATATATATATCTATATATATATATATATATATATATATATATATATATATATATATAGATAGATAGATAGATAGATACATACATATATAAATAGATAGATAGATAGATAAATTGTTTATAGGAATCATGACACCTTGTTACATTAAAAAAATAGGGCTTTTTGCTATTCTTAATTTTTAAATTAGAATATTTTCCAAGTACGAAAAAATTCACTAATATTGAAATTTCTTAATAATTTGAATGATTCAGATTTTGGTTATTTATCAAATTAATTTATATTAGTTGTTGAGGAGATATCAGTATTGCGTAACACTAATTATGATATATCAACCCAAAAAAATAGTATTGATGTGTCCTTCTCGAATAAAAAGATAGAGCTTCTGTGTCGTCATCTCAACCATTTAATGAAAATAAAAATATGGGCTTAAATGAAAACCAGTCCCTTAGAGTTAAGAACTAGTCTCTTGAGTAAATTTTGAGTTTCATTTTATTCTGATTCACTCTATGATTTTGATGAAACATTTCTAATTTGAGTGATTTTGATGAATTGCTTCAAGCTATAGATAGTGTAACATTCAACAACAAGCTAAATACAAAGTTGATGGGGTAAATCTATATGAGTAATCATCTGGCCTTATAGGTATAAATACTGGTTTTGAAGACATTTATAAGTGCTAGAGGGAAGATGGAGACGTTGAGCTTGGAACCCTAGCTTTATTCCTAGAACTTGAGAGATATTAATTAATGTAAAAAAGTTTCCTTTTGTGTTCAATTATCTATGTGGCAAAAAAGACATGGTGTGTGATCTTCTTCTCTTAACATGTCTAAACCATTTTAACCTCACTTCTCTCATGTTATTCACCACGAAAGTGTTGTTGAATACTGTAAATTAACGACATTTTTGCACAATAACATATTTTAAGTGAAAGACCACAAAATTAAAATGTCTTCTTTACTTTTTAAAAGCTTGAAACTATAGCTTTCTTACTAGAACTTGGAACAAGCTCTTGTTATACCTTAGTAACTGAAGCCTAGCGAAAGAAGAGACAATTGGAGACTTTGGACTTGGAACCCTAGCTTTCTTCCTAGAACTTGAGAGAGAATTAGAGGGGATGAACTTGGATGTGGATTGGGGATTTGAGAGAATGAGAGAGTTAGGTAGATTTAGGATTGAGAGGTAGCTATAGGTCTTAGAATTAGGTCAAATGATGTGGCATAGACATTAAATACATAGAAAAAGACCCAAATATACCTTTAAGAATTAACTGGCAGAAGTGATCTATGATTGGAACCTAAGGTATGTAGACCTTTCTATGGCTCGTATTGGTCAACGGTAAAACCAACTACACTTTACTAACTTGCGTTCCCATACACCTACATCTAACACCCCCGATCCACAACGTTTCCTCACTTCATTCATATCCAATCATGACCATGTGTCACGCCCGGGAGCACCCCCCTAGACTTAACCGATGTCTTGGTCTTCAAAGAGGACTTAGACTAGCCCTTAGCATACATCATGAAATATCATTGGTAGAAAAAAAATGCGGAAAATTAAAACTTTTACATAGTGAAGAGTAGTCATACTTCTCACATATCATATGTGGAGTTTACATAGACTCCTCCATTATGAATTTAACATAGATCTATCATTTCGCATAATCTAATCATTTAAGTAGTCTAATACTTTGTCTCACATATATCAATTTAAACAAGAGTTACAAAGGTTTGGGCATAGCCCTTACAAGTACAATATGTCACATATATGCTTAAAACAATAGTCTCAAGAATAAGGAAAGAATAAATGTCTTTAGACATAAGCAATACTACTAGGATAGAACAAGTGGCACCATCCTCGAACTTTGAGGACTCACCAACAATTTGGGGGAAAGTCAAAGTCTTCTTGCAAATGGCCCCGAAGCACCTCAACAGCCCGAACCTACATATTTGTAGAAACACAAGGAATATGGGTTAGTACAACCACTTGTACTAAGTATGGAAACATATGAACATAAAACATTTAAATATATTCATAAAAGGGACTATTTCTTTGGAGCATGCTAAGTCATTTGGAAAGCCTTTGTGTATACACATATGAGAGAATATACAAGCAGATGATCAAAACAACATATGATATATTCATATTCATATATAGTAAGAACACAAAAATAAAGTCATATAAGAATATCATATTCAAGAGTTCATATCATCGAAGCATATAAGACCCTTACCAATAATCTTATCCCAAGCCTACAAGTGCAATGCTCATGTGAAGCCCCATAACCCCACATAATCAAGTAAACTAGAAAAGAGATCATAAGTAATGCCTTACCCCATATGACATAACATCATGAGTAGTCACCAACATACATATCAACTTAGACCAATATCATGTTCATCAAATGAAACCAACATCATATAAGACCAACATGATACATTTCATTATAACACAAGTCCATAAGAACATAAGAACAACCTCCTATGACTCCCCTCAAGGTCAACTTGTCTAATACATAGGTAAAAGTCTCATACCCTTACCCATACTAAGTAGTACCCCCTTAAGTCACCCTAGTTAGTGTCCATCTTTATTACTTCCATTCATTGATTTTACTTTCAGGAACAATCGCCTTAACCGACAATAGACCATGTGAGCAAAACATGGAATCCGGTGTCATGAAACCCTAAAGCGAAAGAAGGTGCTCTACTTGCCAAGGTAGAACCAAACATGAACATAACATTCTAGGTGGATCCACTAGTTTGCATTCCTATGGGGGGAAACATAGTTAAGGAACTAAGAGATATACTAGAAACTCATGTATGAACATTGCATGGTAGTATCCATCTCATGATAACATTAGTGAACCTACCTTCCCTCTTGGGAAAGGAAACCTATCACATCTAGTTCGCTCGGTGCTAAGTTAAATTTCCTTTGAAATTCCTTTAGGTCATTCTTAATCATCAAATCTTAATATAGTCCATAGAAGACTAACCCCTTGTATAATCATTTCATTAGCTCATTAGGTATAGGATGAGAACTTCCTTTTATCACAATCCATCATTAGTGAGATCAACAAATCATAGTCATATCATATAAGGCACACAAGAGAATCACCTTCAACCTTGTATCATCTTACCCTTACGATGATCTCACAATTCAACATATTCATAACATGCCATCATAATCATCATATAATCATCTTCTTAATCTATTCACATAATCATACTTCAATTAAATATCATCATCAAGAATAAACCAACATTATTGAAGTAGAGAACTCATAATCATAAAGGTCTTACCAAATAGCTTCTAAAACCTTCTTCAAGATCTTACCATCAATTCATCAAAAAAATTCAATGATACACTCATCATCATCATCATCATTATAGTGAATTAAACAATAACATAATCAATTCCAACAACCCTAATCATATACAACTTCAATTCATGGCTAGGGTTAGGGAAAAGGGTTCAATAATGAATCTTTTAGGATGAACCCATCGGTAACCCCTTAAACTTGGCACTAACTTTCACTTAGACACTTCAAGTAAGCCTTATTCATTTTAAACACCTAAAGTAGGTTTTGATTGTGTCATTTTGACACATTTTTTATATTTTCAGATTCAGCTTAGGCACGTTGGACAAAGCTTTTTATGTGGGAAATAAACAAATCTACATGTGACACATGGATTTATTTTTATTTTATAAAAGACTTCATTTTCTTTGTTTTTTCTCCATATCTCTAACCTGGGCCCCACCCCTTTCTTCATTTTCTTTACATGCCTTCGTCTTCTAAAACTCCACCAACAACAGGGGAAAAGTACAGTTTGTATTTTCTCTTCTCACAGGTCACTATAGTTGCAAAGAAGGAAAAAAATAAAATTTATCTCCCTTGAAACATTCATCTTCATTGTAATTGATAAATATATTAATTATAAATTCAAAAATTAATTATCTGATCTGTAACTTAGATAATTATTTATTTCAATTTCTAGTGAATATAAAAACATTATGGGCAGAAAAAATTTTAAATTGAGATTGAAACGATATGAAAAATAAATTTTACGGAAATGCTTCTATTTCAAAACTGTAATAATTTTTTTAATGTTCAATAGAACTGCACAGTTAAGAGAAAACAATTAGTGATAAGCGATTATCATCTAACAAAAAACTATGGATGAAAAATTAAATGTGAGAACACAAAATAAAAAGAAATTGGTTCTCAAGAATGAGGAAGAAATCAAGTAATATACTAAACTAAAAAAATTTGCATCATGGTGAAAAGTTGCAGAGAGAGCCTGAGAAGGAAGAACTAAAAATAAATAAACTCAAGAGGATGGTGGAAGGAGAGAGAAAAGTGAGGAAGAAGACGAAAAAATAAACTTCTTTGAAAAACTTTTCAAACGCGCTCAAAATTCGTGTAGGACACATATAGTGTTGAGTCAGCGGAAAGTGTTCAAATGACACAATACAAACTGTTTAAAATGAACAAAATCTATTTAAGGTGTTTAAATGAAAGTTAGTGCCAAGTTTAAGGGGTTGCCGATGGGTTCCCTTAATCTTTTATAGAAACTAGTTCAAAGACTAAGAACTATAACAACTTCACCATTAATTAACCATAGATTATCAATATAAACCAACACAATACAACATCAAATCAATTTGAAAGGGAATTGAATGAAAACCCATGTTTTTGACAAGGAAATAGTAAGGAACATATCTAATCAAGGAAATGGCAAGGAACATATCAACATCAAAGAAATTTAAGTCTCTTTGTAATTTCAGAACAACAAGGACACATGTCTGGTGCGATTCATATTTTTGAGGAGTTTCTAAGCCAACAGAGCTAGCGACAATATGTTTTGCAAATTCATGTTGAATATTAATTAACTAAAATTCAAAATGAAGAAGCTTTAATATCAAGTCAATTACATAAATTATTGAGAAATTTTACGATAAATACGAGTTAAATCCATAATAGATACCGAATATTTAGTTAGATAAAAAAAGGAGGATATGGAAATACACAAATATTTTACAAAGAAAATGGAAAGCGTAAATATGACAAATCATGTATGCAACTCATTACTCTAACGTATCAGAAATGGTTGGTTTGGCAAAGTTGATGCAACAATATTAAGTTGTTGGTAACTTTTTGTCTGAGTTGATAAATCACAAGATCAGAATAAAAAATACAAGGAACATATCATTTAATATCATTATAATTAAACACTGACTGAATTGACATTCTTGGCAACATAAGATGGAGACGGGGAATCATTGGCGCAAAGATAGTGGAATGAAAATTAAGAGAGTAAATAATATCACACACACTCTAAATATGGCGTACTTTTGAGTAACCCTTGACCTGTATTTATGGGTAAATTTCCAATAAAGATGGAGCTTTCTTTAACGGAAATTCACCTATAAAAATAGGTCAATAATTTTCTCCAAACTACCACATATTCATAAAGTGTTGAGTACTCTTTACATTCTTAAGTTGATCTCTTTCATCTAGCTCTGTGAAAATGTTTCTCCGTCCCATTTCCTTGGTGTCAAGTATGACAATTCTCGATTGGAGTTTGATCATAATGATTTTGAGTATTATGATTATTATATTTTTAATTTAAATCTTATGACTCATCAACTCAGACTAACGTTGTTTCGTCGATTTTACAAAACAAACTATCTGATATACATTGGACTAATGAGTTCCATGCAAGATCTGTTGCTATTGTTGATGAATTTGGTGGGTCTAGGGGTTAGTAATGTTTTACCCTTTTTCATATCATTTTTCTAGATATGTTTCTTTTTCGTTTTTTACTTTTCTTTGTAAAATATGTATGTGTGTATGTGTATCCCTTTTTTATTTGTCTTATCGGATGTTCGATATCTGTTTTAGATTTAACACATATTTATACATATCTATCATGCAATTTCTCAATGTTTTATGTAATTAACATGTTATAAAAGTTTATTTACTTTCAGTTTTAGGTGATTAATATCACTTAATATGACTTGTTCATTATTGTAGTTTTTTCTAATATTTATTTTGATATGCTTCACTTTGGTCTATCTAAAACAATCTCTCAACCTCACCTCCACAGGGTAGAAGTAGGGTTGCATGCACATCCAATTTAATACAAGTGAAAATGAAAATAATATGAGATTTAATTAATGTCTTATCTCTCTAGTGTTTTCAACATATACTTTCAATCAACTAGCTTCTTTGTGTCCGCTACAGTTGAATGAAACGTTGTTTGAAGTATTCATTTAGTTTCATTGTAAGAGAAATTAATGAAGTTATGTAAGTTCTATTAATTGCAAAAAACATCCTTCCAGAGTATAATGATAGATAGCATGTACTTGCATATATTGATAACGTAAGTAATTTTTCTATATATACATTATGTAAGTTATCTATTGTTTATTTGTGTATACCAAATTTAGAACTATGGATGTATCATTACGAATTAACTGAAGATGCAACCAAATAGAAAGGTAGAAAGTTGAAATCAATAAAGGATTCACTTTGTTATTTAATTGAAGTTATGTTTATATATCTCCTTTTATTAAATCCGTGAGGCATATTCTTGCAAACACTCATTCAAATTTAGAAACAAAATCTAAGAGTCCCTTTACCTAAAAGTTAAATCTCATTAACACAGCCTTTGTAGTATCGAAAGAACCTAAAATCCCAAAATTCAGATGATATATCATGTCTGGAAAAAAAAAGTGAAGCTCAAATAGCAATCAATAGCAAATAGCCAAAAAAAAAAGACATAAAAATTAAGCAAAGAAATACAATTTGAGATAAATTCATCACATCCAATAAAAAAAATGGAGAAGATACATACATGGAAGAAACCAAAAGAGATGATAAGAGAAGTGGTGAAATCGTTCAATGGAGTTCCTCACCAGAATAACAGCCAGCTGCAACTATAACAAAAATACTCCTGCCTGAAGCAGCCATGTTTGCCATCACCTATGACAGAGATTGTAGTACTGCTGGTTATTTAGGGTTTAAACATAAAGGTAAAATGGTTTGATATAGCCTTAGATTTAGAAAGGTGTCAAAAACGGACGTCCTAGAACAATTTGTCCCAAGCTCACGGGCCAAGGAATTTAAAGGGCTAGGGTGGACCAACCTGTCATTTTTAAGGGTCTGAAAATGCTCAACTCAACCTAGTTTTAGAAAAGATAAGGTCTAGGATGATATAGCCATTTTTATTTCCTTTTTTTCTTTTAAAGTTTATAATTTTATACCATCAAGAAAATGAGAAGATTTTAAAATCAAATATGGCAATTAATCGTGTTATTTCAACAACACTAGTAAAAATATATAGTATAATTAGCATGTCTCTTGCACACGGGATAGGCTAGCGAGATAAAAAGTGACAAGCAAAATGAGAGGGAAGCGAGGTCGCGAGATTTATATATGTATCCTAGATACATGTGGATTTACTTAGATAGAGTGTATTTAGAATAATGTGCTTGTATTGTGAGCCCTTCTATTTACCAAATATAGCCTTATACTTGTAGAATTTTTATTGTGAACCCTTATATTTACTCTTTTGTTATCTAAACTCATCTCAGTATTTCAAGTATAATTTTTAACTTGATATTGTGTGTGTTGCACAAACACTCATACGTTTTCTAAACAAACAAATCTTTTGATTCATCTAGGAATATTTCAATCACGTATGACTAGCATGAAACAAAGAAAACTCATTTTTAATACTTCATCTAGATATGTCTGCTTTGTTTGCAAAAGGCGTATTATTTTCCATTCTCTCACGAGCTCATTTCCTCCCCGATTTCCCCCTTCTTCGATGAGCTCAATTCAAGGTAATTTTATCTTTGATATGCATTATAAGTTTCTTAGTTTTTCAAGTTATGTTAGTTCGTATTTCTTTATCTCTTTGTCTTTTTCTATTTATTTGATTTTAGGGTCGAGTGTCATTGATTTTTCTAGATTTTTTGGAGATTTTATTTTGATTTGTGCCTGATGTTAGTGTAATATGCTTTTGTAGTGGGTGTTATGACTTCGAATGATTTCAATAGAATATTTCGTAAGTTTGAGCAGATTCTAGGATTTATTCGTAAAATCTCAATTTCACCTAAACTTCTAAACTTAATATCTCAATTGTGTATAAGAATATTGACACCTTGTTACCTCAAACAAGATAGGGCTTTTTGATATTCTTAGTTTAAAATTAGAATACTTTCCATGTCCGAACAAATTCACTAATAATGTTATTTTTCTTATCACTTAACACACATATTAAGTAAATGATTGAAATAACTGTGACACTTCAAACTCATTAATTTGTATTTGATCTGAGCTAAACTATTCAACGAAACCATTAATCTTGAAAATATTATAGATGTATATGAGTTGCATATCATGGTGCTTCATAAATTAGCATTAGAATTGGATGCTAATAATGTGGAAACATTTGGATGTAGAATCAACAAGAATTGTGTCTACTACATATTAAATATTGATTTTGATGTTTTAAAATATCTTTATTTTTTGAATGATGCAAATTTTATTCATAATCTAATTAATTTACCTTTAATTTTTGAGGAGCTACCCGTATTGCGGAACACTAATGATGATGTGTCCTCCCCCATAAAATATATAGTATTGATGTGTCCTCCTCACCACAAAAAGATATAGTTTGTGTTTCATCATATCAACCATTTAATGAAAATGAAAATAAAGGTTGAAATGTGAGAGTTGGTAGCTTTAGGGGTTGAAAGGTAGTTATAGGTCTTAGTATTAGGTCAAACAACGTAGCATAGACATTAAATACATAGAAAAAGATCCAAATACCTTTAAGAATTAACTGGAGGAAGTGATCTATTATTTCATCCTTTTTATTAAATCCCAGTAGCATATTCTTGCAAACTTTCATTCAAATTTACAAACAAAATCTATGATTCCATTTACCTAAAAGTTAAATCTCATTAAAGCAATCTTTGTAGCTGCGAAAGAAACTAAAAGACCTTTATTCAGAAGATGTATCATGTCTTGAAAGAAAGTGAAGCTCCAATAGCAATCAATATAAAAAAGCCAAAACTAGACATAAAAATTAAGCAAAGAAACACAATTTGAGGTAAATTAAAATGGATCAGATACATACATGGAAGAAACCAAAAGACATGATCGAAGAAGCCGTGTAATCTTTCAATGGATTTCCTACACCAAAATAACAGCCACATGCAACTATGACCAAAATACTCCTGCCTGAAGCATCAATGTCCACCATCACCTATGACAGACATTGTAGTATTGCAGGTTATCACCTATGACAGACATTGTAGTGTTGCAGGTTATATAGAGTTTAAGCATAAAGTTAAAATGGTTTGATATAGCCTTATATAGAGAGAGGTGTTAAAAAGGGTAGGCCCAGCCCCATCCGGCCCAAGCATCATGGGCCAAGAAATTTAAAGGGCTAGGGTGGATCGGCTGGTCATTTTGAAGGGTCTAAAATTGCTCAATTCAACCCATCTCTAGAAGGCACGAAGGTTGGGGCGAGCTAGACTTTGTTTTTCTTGTTTCTCATTTCAAGTTTATAATTTTATAATAAGAAGTTTTAAAATCAAATATGGCAAACAATAGTGTTATTTCAAAAACACTAGCAAAAAATTGAGTATAATTAGCATATATCCTGCATACCAATTATGCGAGCGAGATAAGAGAGTGAAAAGCAAGATGGGAGGGAGGTGAGGTCACTATATTTATCTATGTAACCTAAATATATGTGAATCCACTTTGATAGAGTGTATCTAGAACAATATATGTATATTTTGAGCCCATTTACGTGATATAGTCTTATACTTGTATGAATTTTGATTGTGAACCATTCTATTTATTCTTTTGTTATCTTAACACATCGAACCTCAGTAGTTCAATATGATTTTTAACATGATATTGTGCGTGTTGTACAAAGATTTATACGTTGACTAAGAAAACAATTCTTTTGATTCATGTAAGAATATTTCAATCGCGTACAAAATGACTAGCATGAGACAAAGAAATCTCATTTTTCATAGTTCATCTAGATATGTCTACTTTTGTTTGCAAATGGCGTAACTTTTTCCATTCTCTCATGAGCTTAGTTCCTCCATGATATCCACCCCTTCTTCCACGAACTCAGTTCAAGGGCACTACGAATTCACTGAAGATGCAAACCAAATAGAGAGGTGGAAAGTTGAAATCAACAAAGGATTCACTTTGATATATAATTGGAGTTGAAATCTGTGGCTCCTCGCCCTTTGTTGTCCACAGACTCCTTGCTGGCCAATAAAAGTGAAAAATTTGAACAAACGCAGAAAATGAAACGGGTCATCACTTGGAAAATGGACCTTAACATTGGCGAAGTGTAACATTCGAAGTGAGGATTAATCAATACTACATAAAAATAAATAATTAAATTTCTTAAATTAATGTGAGACTCTAACAACCCCGCACGCAGGACTGGATATCTAAAGCATGGAACGTAGCTTATGAAGTAAGGATTTAACCAAGACTACATAATGAGATAAATTTTCATTTCATCAACCAAAATGCAAAAATCTTAATGCACTACCCACCTCGAATTAAGCATCCAGAACATGGGAGAGTCCTAGCTTATGAAGTGAGAATAACAAGGCGTTTAGTCAACCACAACTCCAATTTTATTAAATCTCTGCAAACACTCATTAAAAGTTAGAAACAAAATCTAAGAGTCCCTTTACATAAAAGTTAAATCTCATCAACGCAATCTTTGTAGTTGTGAAAGAACCTAAAACCCCCAAATTCGAACGATATATCATGTCTGGAAAAAAAGCGAAGCTCAAATAGCAATCAATAATAAACAAGCAAAAAAGACATAAAAATTAAGCAAAGAAACACAATTTGAGATTTGAGATAAATTCATCACACCCAAAAAAATGGAGCAGATACATACATGGAAGAAACCAAAAGAGATTATCATAGAAGCCGTGTAATATGACAATAGAGTTCCTACACCCGAATAACAGCCACCTGCAACTATTAACAGCCACCTGCAACTATTAAAAATACTCCTTCCTAAAGAATCCATGTCCACTATCACCTATGACAGAGATTATAGTGTTGCGGGTTATTTAGGGTTTAAGCATAAAGGTCAAATGGTTTGATATAGCTTTATATAGAAAGAGGTGTTAAAAAGGGCAGACCCAGCCCCTTTCATACCAAGCCTCACGGGCCAAGGAATTTGAAGGGCTAGGGTGGATCGGCTCGTCATTTTGAAGGGTCTAAAAATGCTCGACTAGACCCAACTCTAGAAGGGTCGAGGTTTTGGGCGAGCTAGAACTTTTTTTTTCTTGTTTTTTCTTTTCAAGTTTATAATTTTATAACATCAAGAAAATGAGAAGATTTTTTAAAATAAATTATGGAAAACATTCGTGTTGTTTCAACAACACTAGCAAAAAATCTAGTATAATTACCATGTATTTTGCATATCAAATACGCGACGAGAAAAGAGTGACAAGCAAGATGGGAGGGAGGTGAGGCCACAATATTTATCTATGTATCCTAGATACATGTGAATCTACTTCGATCGAGTGTATCTAGAATAATGTACTGTATTGTGAGCCCTTCTATTTACGTGATATAGCCTTATACTTGTATGAATTTTTATTGTGAACCCTTCTATTTAATCTTTTCTTATCTGAACTCATCGAACCTCAGTGTTTCAATATAATTTTTAACTTGATATTGTGCGTGTTGCACAAACACTTATACGTTGGCTAAACAAACAAATCGTTTGATTCATGTAGGAATATTTCAATCACGTATAAAATGACTAGCATGAGACAAAGAAAACTCATTTTTCATAGTTCATCTAGATATGTCTACTTTTTTTTCCAAAGAGCGTAATTTCTTCCATTCTCTCATGAGGTCCGTTCCTCTGTTATTTCCCACTTCTCCCACGAGCTTAGTTCAAGGGCATTTAATATTTTGATATTCATTATAAGTTTCTCAGTTTTTCAACTTATGTTACTTCAGATGTCTTTTTCTTTGTCATTTTGATTTTTTTTGATTTTAGGGTCGAGTGTCATTGATTTTTCTAAATATTTTGGAGATTTATTTTTATTTGTGCCGAATGTTAGTGTAATATGCTTGTGTAGTGAGTACTATGACTTCAATAGAATATTCCGTAAATTCGAGTATATTCTAGGATTTATTCATAACGTCTCAATATCAACTTAAATTACTATTATTTTTCACCAATTGTCTTAGGTATTGATTTAGTGGTCCATTGTGTATATATATATATATATATATATATATATATATATATATATATATGTATATATATATTTAGCGAAGATTTTAATAATATGGTTTGCACAAAATAATATTACTGATTCTTTTGTGTATGTTAAATGTGGATCATAGTATATATTTCTTATTCACGCGAACATTTGAAGATGGTCAATGAAACTTTTTATTGGTTAAATAAATATATTAGTTACAATTTACTAAGGTTCAATCATGTAATTCGCGGTATCTCAAAAATATTACCTTATAGACGATATTTGTTGTATATTTTTTTTGTCATCTATCTAAATGTGTTTGCACATGCATTTTACGTTATAATGTTCAGTAGTCATATGAACATGTGAAATGAAAAACAACATTTATTTTTGAGGACTATTTTTGTTTGTATATTGTTAGGAAAACGCATAATTACTACCTCAACCTATGCCTGAAATCTGAGAGACACTTTTTTTTATACTAATGTCCTATTACTCCCTAAACTAATTTTATAAATAGTTTTTTTACCCCTTTTCATCCTACGTGGCACTAGCTGGAAAAAATGTCAACACACGGTGGACTCACAAGATAGTGCCACGTAGTTGTATTTGCAATAATTAGTAATAAGTAAGAAAATATATAATGTTATAACTAAAGAATTAATGTGTAATAGTTGTATTTCAAATAAATTTTATCAATAGTCGTAAGATTTTAATTTAGTGTAGGGACAAAATGAAAATGTTTATTCAATAATATTGAAAATAAGATGTATTTGGTAAAAGATGATTTTTAAACGATTCATATATATTTTCACATATTTTTCATATTTGTTGCGAAAGAACTCGGAATAATTTAAAATAATATATTTTGAATTTAAAATATCTTGTTAACTTGATAATACATTTGTAATACACACACACACACACGCACGCACACACACACACACACACACACACACACACACACACACACACACACACACACACACACACAGATATATATATATATATATATATATATATATATATATATATATATATATATATATATATATATATATATATGCATGTATGAACTTTTCTTCCTCAAATTTTTTTTTGTTAGATCACTGGAGAAATAAAATGTATCCTCGCTTAATTATTTTATTGTTGGCAAAACATTGAGGCATATCATCAAAGGGGATTTAGCACCACAACCATGCACTTAACAAGTTATAAATGAACCACTATTAGGAACTGATTTAACTTTGATCTAAAAAAATTATTGTAGAAAAGGCAACACAAGACTGTCATACAACTAATGGCACAAGTAATACACTGATAAAATTGTATATTTTCTTTTTTGACCGAAAAGAAACATGTCTTTCCACTCACATTCAATAGTAATCAACACATACTAAGATCAAAGGCATCACTTACAACCTTATTTAAACTCACCCAATGAAAACAAATTGTAACACCACATAGCCAAAATAGACCAAAATAAGTTTTTTAAAAAAACTCTGTAGGTGCAACCAACAGTGGCATCGAAGGTCTGTAGGATAGACGACGGTCCATCATGAACAACCGTTGGTGGGATCAGAAACTCCAAAAAAATCAGCCAGGAAAAATTGGATAAGTCTTGATCGACGGTTCGTAGTTCAGGCGACGATCCGTAGTCCGTGACCTCCGATCGAGACCCCCATTCACCCACTCCTTACAAGAGCTACGGATGACCAACATAGTCTGTAGGTTGACCTAAGGTCCATAGGCAGAAAATTTGCAGGCAGTTAAGGGGAAATGTAGTTGGGTCAACTTCAAATGATAATAACTGTTAGAAAAAAATGAATTAGGTGTCCCATGACCTACCCACAGATAGATAATTGAATTATATTTCCATTTCCACAAACCTTGCTAAAATAAGACCTTCGAATAAAATGTTATGTCTATTTTAGTAAAGGGCTGTCGAACACGCCTTGACGACGGACCCAACGACAGGGCGTCGGGCAGACGACGGACCGTTAGTCCTGGCCCAGAACTACTAGCCAAGTAGGTTGTAATTCCCATCTGTGGGCAATCAGTTTAGTGATCACGCTAGCATGCCTTTATACCTTTGTCAGGGTATATTGGTTCATCTCGATGGGGCGTATACATCGGACTCCTTATTTAGCTCATGTAGTTTTATCAACGGTTATTTAAATCTCCCACAGCTCAGTCAGACTCTTTGCATTTTCCATTTACCAGTATATTAAGTATTCAGTTTCAACATGTTATAAATTAGTCATTGTATCCAGTTAGCTCAGAATTAAGTTTATCATGTCATATTATAATACTTGCTTTTATGCTTTTTCAGTTATGTTTTATTTCAGCTTTACTCTATCCTACATGCTCAGTACCTTTCAAGTACTGACGCATGGGTGTGCTACATCTTCTCGTGATGTAGGTCCAGATTCTTAGCATCCCGATCAAACATAGATCGATTTTCGATCACAAGTTCAGCAGATTCAATGGTGAGTCCTCATTTTCCGAGGACAAGAGTCCCGATTGTCATATTAGTCTTTAGTCATTTAGTTTTAGTTTTTGCTAGATTTAGCTGGGGGCTTTTACTAGTATTTCTAGACAAGTTTAGAGGCTATTTTCAGACATAGTTAGATTCAACTTAGTATTGAGTTAATAATTTCTTTGTATTAAACTTATTGTTTTCAAATATCTCAGTTATAGAATATGGGTATTCCCCATATTTTCAGATTTAATTATGATTTAGCTTCCGCAACAGTTTATATTCTTTAGTATACTCATGATCATGCCAGCAGGGTTAGATTGGGATCACTTGTGGTCCTAGGTTCCGTGTCCGCGTCTCGGGGGTAGCTCGAGGCGTGACACAAATTGTAATATCCCATATCTAAAACAAACCAGAAATCTGTAGGTGCAACCAACGGTTACCATCCACAGACCGTAGTTTGATCTACGGCCCGTACTGTGCATCCATCGTTTGAGTCTTAAGCCCCCCATCCCAAAAAAAAAAAAAAACCTCAGCCTAGAAAATTTGACTAAGCATCGAATGACGGACGGGTCTACGCTTCATAGTCTGTGTCTTTTCGATCAAGAACCCAATCACCCACTCTCTAATAAGAACCACAATAGACCAGTACGGTCCGTAGGTTAAAATTAGCAGACAGTTAAGGGGAAAATGGTGTTGAGTCAATTTCAGATGTCCATAAATCTTAGCTCAAAATAAATTTGGTGTCTCATGACCTACCAAATGATATATAACTTAATTATTTTTCCATAGCCACTAACCTTGCTAAATTCAGACCTATAAGTAAAAAGTTATGACCATTTAAGTAAATGTCTGTCGAACAGACCCAACCTACTGACCCAACGACGGACCGTCGATTAAATGATGGCCCGTCAGTCCAGGTCGTCATTTGGTTTGACGGCAATAACATCAAAGTATTTTGGTCTTTTTCTACTTTATTTAACCCCGAAGATACGTCATTTTGACCCATCATATTTTATTCAGTTTAAGCCTAGAAACATAATAAGAACTTACCTAAGTAAAAATCAGAAATCAAAACTTAGAAAATTAGCGGCAAAAAAGATGAAAAAGGTCAAGAACCCTAGTTCAAGAACGCAACAAGCTTCCAGCAGCTCCAACCCCGAAGTCTAAATATTTCTCTATGGATTTCAACACCACGTATGTGAGATTTCAATAGTGGGTTCCTTTCACCTATTAAATCCCTAGTTTTCAGTCATTTCTTGTTTCTCTTATCAAGGTTAAACATAGGATTTGTAGAATTACACTAGATTATCAATAAATAGTTTGGTATATGTTCCTAATCGAATTGTGAAGTTATTATTCAGTTTATCACATGAATTTTAGTACAATAACGATGTATTTCTTTAGTTCTTAAATTACACATTCTAGGTTATATATTTTAGTTACTTCAGATATACATGTCTTAGTTATTAATGCATAATTATTAGATTAATCATTGCACAATCAGTTTGCATGTTCAATCTTAAGCTATCCAGTATATACAGAAATTCAGTCATAATGTCTTAATCCTTTAATTCATTGGGAGTAGGTAATACCGAGTTGGACTAGGGTTAAGCGTACCCAAATAGTCCAAGAACAACTAGCCGAGTAGGTTGTAAGTCTCCTCTGTGAGCATCAGATCAATCCAGCATGTCTTTATACCTTTGGCAAGGTATAGTGGGTCCTCTCGATGGGCCGTATACATCGAACTCCACATTTAGATCATGTGGTTTTATTATCGGTTATTAGTAGCTCGCACAATTTAGTTAGAATCTATTTCATTGACGATTTATCAGTTTATTTAATATTTATATTCAACATGTTACATATTGGTCATTGCATTCGGTTATCTCAACATTTAGTATATCATGTTGAGATTTCTATACTTGATTTTGTGCTTGTTCAGCTATGTTTTATTTCAGTTTACTCTATCCAACATGCTCAGTATCTTCAAATACTTAAACATACGTGTACTACATCTTCTCGTGATGTAGGTTTAGGTTCTCAGCATCCAGATCGCGCTTAGATTGATTTCTGATCTCTAGTTTAGCATATTCAATGGTGAGTCCTCATCCTCCAAGGACGATATTCATGAGTTTCTTTTTAGTGTTCAGCCCTTTAGTTTCAGTTTTTGCTAGACTTTTCTTGGGCTTGTGCTAGCATTTACAGTCAGTCTAGAGGCTATTTTCAGACATAGTTAGTTTCATCTTAGCATTGAGTTAATATTTCTTTGTATTAAACTCGTCATTATTAAGAATATTTCAGCTATAGGATATTGATATACCCCATCTTTTTATTTAAAGTATGATTTAACTTCCGCAATAGTTTATATTCTTTTGTATGCTCATGATCATGTCAATAGGGTTAGCTTGGGATCTCTTGTGGTCCTACGTCCAGCGTCTGCGTCTCTAGGTTAGCTCGAGGCATGACAAACTTGGTATCAGAACACTAGATTTATGTTTCCTAGGATGTATGAAAATCATTACTAAGTAGAGTCATTTTCATGAATGTGAAGTGCACCACATCTAATGAGAGAGATGCTATGAAATGTTTTAGGAAAAGTTCACTTTGTTGTTACTCTTATCGTGCATAAGGTATGATCTAATTCTATTCTAACTTGAAGTTCTAAATTTCTGATCATGCCTCCTCGTAGAGCTAGTTCCACGAATACGAACACTTGGAATGCAAATTCAAGAAATTCAAACACAACTCGTCCAGTCCAAGATCAAGAAGTCTCCAATGCTGAATTCAAGAGTTCCATTCATATGTTTTCTCAGAGTGTTGCCGAACAGAACAATAAGCGGGTTCAAGCTCATATGAATGGAAATTGTGGATCGATAGTAGCAAGGGTCGTGCCTTTGTTAGGATGAATCCGCCCGAGTTCTTAGGAGCGCAAACTAATGAGGATCCCCAGAACATCTTGGATAATCAAGAAGATCTTTGAGGTTATACAAGTTACTGGGGATGATCGGGTTGAGTTGGAATCACATTAACTGAAAGATGTTGCTCATATCTGGTACACTCAATGGAAGGATAATAAGGGCACAAATGCAACTCTTATTACCTGGGAATGCTTTAGTGAGACCTTTCTAGATAGGTTTTCCCAATAGAGTTGAGATAAGCAAAAACCCAAGAATTCATGAACTTAAGGCAGGGTAACATGACAGTCCAAGAGTATGGAATCAAGTTTAACTAACTCTACAGGTATGCTCTCACATGGTTGCTGACTCCATGGATCAGATGAATAAGTTCTTGTGTGGAGTGTCAAATTTGGTGAAAATAGAGTGCAAAAATGCTATGTTACTAGGAGATATCAACATCTCTAGGATTATGACTCATGCTCAGTAGGTTGAGGGTAATAAGATTAAGGAACATTCCAAGGAAAATAAAAAGTCTAGGACAGGGAACTATGACTCGGTTGGTAGAAATCTCTCGTAGAGTTAGCAGAAGTTTTCATCCCTAGCCCCTTCAATAGCTATTATTCCATCCTCCAAGAACATTTTTGACAAGAAGGTTTAAGCATCAGACTGTAAGTATCAAGGAAGTGTTTCAGGCACCAATACTTACCCCACTTGCCCTAAGTGTAGTAAGAACCATCCAGGCGAGTGCCTTGCAGAAAAAGAAGGGTGTTTCGGGTGCGGTCAGTCTGGTCACATGTTGAGAGATTTTCCTTCTAGACAGGGTCAAGGAGGTGGAAATGGTAGATCTCAATCTACAACTTCATCAGCACCAGCAAGTCTCCCAAGTAAGCAGGGTAACTCATCTGCTATAGGTGGCGGTCAGCGCCAGAACAGGTTGTATGCTCTTCAGGCTCGCCAGGATAAGGAAGGTTCTCTTGATGTATTCATTGGTACATTACGAGTCTTTGAACTTGATAATTATGCATTGTTAAATGCAGGGGATACTCTTTCTTTTGTAACTCCTTACATAACAGTCCTATTCAGTGTTAGTCCAGAAGCTCTCACTGAACCTTTCTCAGTGTCTTCTCTAGTTGGTAACCCAGTTATAGCTCGACAACTATACAGAAATTTCCCTGTCTCAGAATCTTAGTAATTCATCTCAACAGATCTTATAGAGTAAGAAATAGTAGATTTCGATGTCATTATAGGCATCGATTGGTTACATTCCTGTAATGCCTCAGTCGATTGTAGAACTAAGATTTTTCTTTTTCACTTCGCAAATGATCCAATCTTAGAATGGAAGGGTAGTAGATTAGCGCCTATGGGTCGATTCATTTCTTATCTAAAGGACAAAAAGATGATTTCTAAGGGTTATCTCTATCATATAGTTCGGCAAAAATATTTTAGCTCTAAAACTCCAACTCTTGAGTCAGTTCTAGTAGTTAATGAGTTTCCAGAAGTGTTTCCTAGAAGATCTTCCCAGAGTTCCTCCCAAATGGGAAATCGACTTTGGAATTTATATCCTTCCAGATACCCAACCTATTTATGTTCCTCCTTACAAAATGGCCACAACAGAGCTTAAGGAATTGAAGGAGTAGTTGAAAGACCTTCTAGATAAGGGTTTCATCAGACTTAGTATTTCACCATGGTGTGTACCAGTGTTGTTCGTAAAGAAGAAATATAGTTCTATCTGAATATGCATTGACTATAGAAAGTTGAACAAGGTTACAATCAAGAATAATTATCCTAACCCTAGGATTGATGACTTGTTTGACCAACTTCAGGGTGCTATCGATTTCTCAAAGATATACCTCAGATTGGGTTATCATCGGCTCAGAGTTAGAGATAGTGACATTCCAAAAACAACCTTCAGAACACGATATGGTGATTATGAATTTGTAGTTATGTCATTTGGACTAACCAATGCTCCTGCAACTTTTATGGATTTGATGAACATAGTGTTCAAACAGTACTTGGACTTGTTCGTTATTGTCTTTATTGATGATATCCTCATTTACTTTAGGAATGAGGAAGAACATGCAAGTCATTTGAGAGTTGTTCTGCAGACTCTCAAAGATCGTCAGTTATTCGCTAAGTTTAGCAAATGTGAGTTCTGATTGCAATCAGTTGCTTTTCTTGGTCACATTGTATGAGAGAATTCGAGTGGATTTGCAGAAGATAGAAGCAGTGAAACAATGGCCCAGACCTACCTCTACTATAGATATCAAAAGTTTCTTAGGTCTAGCGGGTTATTATAGAAGGTTCATGAAAATATTTTCATCAATAGCGGGTTATTATAGAAGGTTCGTGAAAATATTTTCATCCATAGCCTAACTATGACTAGGTTGACTCAAAAGATGGTGAAGTTTCAATGGTCAGAAGGATTTGAATCTTCTCCAAAGGAGATGGCTTGAGTTCCTTAAGAATTATGATATGAGTGTGCATGACCATCTTGGTAAGGCGAATGTATTAGCAAATGCTCTTAGTAGATTATCTATGGGTAGTGTAGCCCATGTTGAGGAAGAAAGGAAGGAGCTAGTGAAGGATGCTCATAGTCTTGCTCGCTTGGAAGTTCTCCTTATGAGCATATCAGACAGTGGTGTAACAGTTCAGAATGGGGAAAAATCTTCTTTGGTAGTGGAGGTTAAGGAAAAGCAAGACAGTGATCCAATCTTGCTTGAAATTAAGGGTGCAATCCATAATTAGAGAGAGGAGGTTTTCTCCCAAGGGGTAGATAGTGTACTTCTCTACTACACGTAGATTGTGTTTTCCTAATGTGGGCGAGTTGAGACAACATATTATTACAGAAGACCATAACTCCAAATATTCTATTAATCCATGTACCGCGATCTGCACAATGTCTATTGGTGGAATGACATGAAGAGAGATATAGTAGATTTAGTGAGTGAGTGACTCAATTGACAGCAGGGTTAGCCTAAAATAACTTGTGGTCCTAGGTCCCGTGTTTGCATCTCGGGGGTAGCTCGGGGTGTGACACAAAGCACATGTAATCTTTTAAAATGCAAGAAAAAGAATAGTAGAAGATTAAAAAAATTGTGGTTAAAAGAAATGAGAGAAAGTATTTTTAATGTCTTATAGAAATAGTCATAACCTTTTGAGAAGTCAAAACCTTTTGAAAAAGTCACAACTTATTGAAAAATGAAAACTCACAACTTATTGAATAAGTTACAACTCCTTGGAAAGGCACAACTCTTTGGAAAAGTCACAACTTAGTGAAATTATATTTTTTGTGTCTTATCGGAATAATCATGACCTTTTGAGAAGTCCTGACATTTTGAGAAGTCATAACCTTTTATAAAAGTCACAACTTATTGAAAAATGACATTTCCTAGAAGTCACAACTCTTTCAAAAGTCGCAACTCATTGAAAAAATCACAACTCTTTGGAAAAGTCACAAGTCAGTGAAAAATCACAAACCTTTGAAAAAAGTCACAACTTATCAGAAAAGTCACAACTCACTGAAAAAGTCACAAACTAAGTTAGGGATATTTTAGTAATTTAAAATTCAAGTTAGGAGTTCATGCTTTTAAGGTGATATATATATATATATATATATATATATATATAGTTAGTTAGTTAGTTAGTTAGTTTGTTAGTTAGATAGATAGATAGATGGATAGATAGATAGATAGATAGATAGATACATAGATAGATAGATAGATAGTGTAACGACCTGTTTAGTCGTTTTGAGCAACAGATTTTATTTCTGGAAAAACTGGCTGGGACGACGGATGTAACGACGGACCGTCATAGTCACGACGGCCCGTCGAGGATGTGTCGTCCCATGACACTTAGAATTTTGAAATTGGGTACTGAAAATCGACTCGCTGTAAATTGTGACGGACCTGCAGGACGTGCCGTCACATCCACGATGAACCGTCGTGAGTTTTCGTTGCAAAACACTTCAACTTTGATGAATTTGGTACAAGAAACGAGTTCCTGACCGTCATGACGGAGGAACAGGACGGACCGTCACAGCTGTGACGGGCTGTCACAGGCTACGTGAGTTCGAGGGAGCTGCGACGACCTGTGTGACGGACCGTGGCAGTCACGACGGCCCGTCACAGGTTGCGCAGTCCCAGAAAAATAGGATTCCTCTACACGTTTTAGGGGTCGTTTTGGACTATTCTTTCCTTAATTATAAAGATTGAGGGTTAATATTAATAGGTCTAATTACTTGGGGGTTAAAAGAGGTAACCTTAAGTTAATTAGTGGGTTTTATTGTCCTCCTTTACACTTAATTATACTTTTAATTAGGGTAAAAAGAAAGAGGGTTTGAGTAAAACAAAACAAAAAGAAAAGAACAGAAAGAGAGGAGAAAAGAACGAGTAGAGAGAGAGAAACGAAGAGGATAGCAAGGATTTTGAGAAGATAGCTTGTTGATTCAATTCTTCGGTGGAGGTAGGTTATGGTTTATGTTACGATATTCGTAGTGAACTCTTAATAGTGAATATTATGTGTTGATAGTATTGTAAACCCTGCTATGTGCTTAAGTTGTATGCTTGCATGATTATGATTATAAAATTGTGATGAATTAACAAAGCATGATGAAGCTATTGAATCCCAAATCTTGAAAGAACCCTAATCACTTGATATATTATATAATGAGAATGATGATGCCTTAGTATGAAAGAAGGCTTGATAAATTATATAATGAGAATGATGATGCCTTAGTGTAAAAGAAGGCTTGATGAATTAGGGGATCGGGTGCCACGTTCCGGTACCATGATAGAATGAATATGAGGATCGGGTGCCACGTTCCGGTACCAGGATAGAATGAATATGAGAATCGGAGTGTCACGTTCCGACACCAGGATAGAATATGGATCGGGTGCCACGTTCCGGTACCAGGATAGAATATGAGGATCGGAGTGTCACGTTCTGACACCAGGATAGAAAATGGATCGGGTGCCACGTTCCGGTACCAGGATAGAATATAAGGATCGGAGTGTCACGTTCCGACACTAGGATAGAAAATGGATCGGGTGCCACGTTCCGGTACCAGGATAGAATGAGGATCGGAGTGCCACGTTCCGGAACCAGGATAGAAATAGAGGATCGGAGTGTCACGTACCGACACAAGAGGAAGAAAGATAATGAATCTTGAAAGATAATGAATATACTCAATCTAATGAACTTAATTCCCAAATGAGTATGGTATTGAGGCTTGAGTCCTCACGTGTGAACTCGGTTGTAGTTATTGATGAATCATGTTGTTATTGCTACATGTTGAGTATTGTAGTTGATTTACATTATTATTGATATATACTGTTCCCTATTTTGAGTTGGCCGATGATATCTACTCAGTACGTGTGGTTGTACTGACCCCCTACTTTTATGTTTTCCTCTTTGTTATTTGTGTAATGCAGCAAACGTTCCGTCAACTTCAACTCAACAGTAGATCTAGCCAGTCTTCACTTCATCGGAAAATTCAGGGTGAGCTAATGCGTCTAGCTTGGACTGGGTCTTCTTCTTCAAGTCTTGATGCCTTGAACTTCCGGCATGGACTAGCTTTTTAGTTATTTTGTTCTTAGACATTCCTAGTTAAGTAATTTGAGATAGATGTTCTTGTGATGATGACTTCCAGATTTTGGGGACAATAATAATATTATTGAATTGTTTTTATTAATGAGTTTAAGTCTTCCGCATTATTTTCTGTTGATATATCTTGAAATGTTAAGGTTTAGATGGGTTGGTTAGCTCACATAGGTGGGTAAATGTGGGTGCCAGTCGCGTCCCTGATTTGGGTCGTGACAGATAGATAGATAGATACATACATAGATAGATAGATAGAGAGATAGATAGATAGATAGATAGATAGATAGATAGATAGATAGATAGATAGATAGATAGATAGATAGATAGATAGATAGATCGATAGATAGATAGATCGATAGATAGATAGATAGATAGATTGATAGATAGATATATAGATAGATAGATACATAGATATATCAATTGTGTATAAGAATCATGACACCTTTTTACATTAAAAAAATAGGGCTTTTTGCTATTCTTAATTTTTAAATTTACTACGAAAAAATTCACTAATATTGTTATTTTTCATATCACTTAACAGACATGGTAAGTAAATAATTGCAATAATAGTGACACTTAAAATTTACTATGGATGATCTTGAGATAATATATGTCAAATGAACCATTAATCTTGAAAAGACTAATCTAGATGTATATGAGTTTCATATCATGTTGCTTCATGAATAAGTACTGGAAATGCATGATGAAAATGTGGAAACATTTGATGTAGAATCAACAAGAATGATGGCTATTACATGTTAAATATTGATTTGATGTTTTGAAATTTCTTAATAATTTGAATGATTCAGATTTTGTTGATGTATCAAATTAATTTACCTTTAGTTGTTGAGGAGATATCGGTATTGCGTAACACTAATGATGATATATCCTCCCCCAAAAAAATAGTATTGATGTGTCCTCCTCCAACAAAAAGATAGAGCTTGTGTGTCGTCATCTCAACCATTTAATGAAAATGAAAATAAGGGCTTAAATGAAAACCAGTCCCTTAGAGTTAAGAACTAGTCTCCTAGAGTAAATGTAGAGTTTCATTTTATTCTGATTCACTCTATGATGTTGATGAAACATTTCTAATTTGAGTGATTTTGATGAATTGCTTCAAGCTATAGATAGTGTAACATTCAAGAACAAGCTAAATAGAAAGTTGATAGGGTAAATCTATATGAGCAACCATCTGGCCTTGTAGGTATAGATACTGGTTTTGAAGACATTTATAAGTGCTAGAGGGAAGATGGAGACGTTGAGCTTGGAACCCAAGCTTTATTCCTAGAACTTGAGAATTATTAAATAATGTAAAAAAGTTTCCTTTTGTGTTCAATTATCTATGTGGCAAAAAAGACATGGTGTGTGATCATCTTCTCCAAACATGTATAAACCATTTTAACCTTACTTCTCTTATGTTATCCAACACCAATGTGTTGTTGAATACTGTAAATTAAAGACATTTTGGCACAATAACATATTTTAAGTAAAAGACCACATAATTGAAATGTCTTCTTTACTTTTTAAAAGCTTGAAACTATAGCTTTCTTACTAAAACTTGGAACAAGCTCTTGTTAAACCTTAGTAACTAAATCCTAGAAAAATAATAGAGAATTGGAGACTTTGGACTTGGAACCCTACCTTTCTTCCTAGAACATGAGAGAGAATTAGAGGGGATGAACTTGAATGTGGATTGGGGATTTGAGAAAATGCGAGAGTTAGGTAGATTTATGATTGAGAGGTAGCTATAGGTCTTAGAATTAGGTCAAATGATGTGGCATAGCCATTAAATACATAGAAAAAGATCCAAATATACCTTTAGGAATTAGCTGGCATAAGTGATATATGATTGGAACCTAAGGTTTGTAGAACTTTCTATGGCTCGTTTTGGTCAACTGTAAAACAAACTACACTTTAATAACTTGCGTTCCCATACACCTACATCTAACACCCCTGGTCCATAACGTTTCCTCACTTCATTCATATCCAATCATGACCATGTGTCACGCCGGGGAGCACCCACCTAGACTTAACCGGCGTCTTGGTCTTCAAAGAGGACTTAGACTAGCCCTTAGCATACATCATGAAATATCATTGGTAGAAAAAAATGCAGAAAATTAAAACTTTTTACGTAGTGAAGTGTACTCAGACTTTTCACTTATCATATATAAAGTTTACATAGACTCCTCCATTATGAATTCTACATAGATCTATCATTTTGCATAATAAATTCATTTAAGTAGTCTAATAATGTGTCTCACATACATCCACTTAAATGATACTTACAAAGGTTTGGGCATAGACCTTACAAGTACAATATGTCACATATATTCTTTAAACAATAGTCTCAAGAATAAGGAAAGAATAAATGTCTTTAGACATAAGTTATACTACTAGGATAGAACAAGTAGCACCATCCTCGAACTTTGAGGACTGTAACGATCTGTTTAGTCGTTTTGCGCAACAGATTTTATTTCTGGAAAAACTGGCCGAGTCGACGGACCCCACGACGAACCGTCATGGGCACGACGAACCGTCGTGGGGGTCTCGTTCCAAAACACTTAGAAATTAAAAATTTGGGTACTGAGATCGACTCTCTGAACGACACGACGAAATGGCAGGACTGACCGTCGCATGCACGACAGCCCGTCACAGGACTTTTTACTAAAATCAAGTCTCTGTATCGTGTGACGGACAGCAGGACGGACCGTCGCAAGCACGACGACCCGTCACAGGCTGCGTAATCCCAGACGGGGTCCGATTTCTGTTAATTAAATTAAGGGGAGTTTTGGACTATTTCCTGCTTTAATTATAAAGTGGTGGGTTAATGTTAATAAGTCTAATTACTTGGGGTTAAAAGAGGTAACCTTACGTTAATTAGTGGGTTATTATTGCCATCTTTTCTACTTAATTATATGCTAATTAGGGTAAAAGAAAGAGGGTTTGAATAAGAAAAAAAAAAGAACAAAAAGAGAGGGAGAACAAAAAGAGAGAGAGAGAAACAAAGAGGATAGCAAGGATTTTGAGAAGATAGCTTGTTGATCGCAATTCTTCGGTGGAGGTAGGTTATGGTTTTCATGCTATTCATAGTAAACTCTTAATAGCGAATGATATGTGTTGGGTTGTATTGTAAAGTCTTCTATGTGCTTAATTGTATGCTTGTATGAATGTGATTATACAATTGTGATAAATAAGCATGATGAAGCTATTGAATCCCAAATCTTGATAACCCCTTGTTAATGATGATGCCTTAGTATAAAAGAAGGCTTGATGAACTAAAGTAATGGGGTTGATGTTGCCTTGGTATAAAAGAAGGCTTGATGAACTAAAGTAATGGGGTTGATGATGCCTTGGTATAAAAGAAGGATTGATGAGTTAATAAGAATGAGATTAGTGGAGCGGGTGTCACGAACCGACACGTAGTATTAGGGGGACCGGGTGTCACGAACCGACACGTAGAATTAGGGGATCGGGTGTCACGAACCGACACATAGAATTAGGGGATCGGGTGTCACGAACTAACACGTAGAATTAGGGGATCGGGTGTCACGAACCGACAAGTAGAATTAGGGGATCGGGTGTCATGAATCGACACGTAGAACTAGGGGATCAGAGTGTCACGTACCGACACATAGTAGTAGGGGAGCGGAGTGTCACGTACCGATAGAAGAGGAATAAAGATAATGAATCTGAAAGATGTTAATATACTCAATCTAATGAACCTAATCCCAAATGAGTATGGTATTGAGGCTTGAGTCCTCATGTGTGAACTTGGCGGTACTTATAAATGATTATAGAACTTGTTGTTGCTACATGTTGAGTATTATAGTTGATTTATGATATTATCTGATATATACTGTTTTCTATTTTGAGTTGGCCGATGATACCTACTCAGTACCCGTGTTTTGTACTGACCCCTACTTATATTTTTTTTCTTTGTTATTTGTGGAGTGCACCAAATGTACCGTCGTCTTCAACTCAACCGCAACTCTAGCCAGTCTTCATTACACCGGATTTCAGGGTGAGCTAACGCTTCTAGCTTGGACTCGATCTTCTTCCTCATGTCTTGATGCCTTGAAGTTCCGGCATGGACTAGCTTTTGTTATTTTTAGCTTCTTAGAATACTCTTAGTTTAGTAATTTGATCATAGATGTTCTTGTAGTGATGACTTCCAGATTTTGGGGAATAATAGATGTTGAATTTTAGAAGTTATTGAATTGGTTTTATTAATGAGTTTAAGTCTTCCGCGTTACTTTCTGTTGATATTATATTGAAATGTCAGGGTTTAGATTGGTTGGTTCGCTCACACAGGAGGGTAAGTGTGGGTGCCAGTCGCGGCCCGTTTTGGGTCGTGAGAAACTTGGTATCACCCGGGAAAGGCTAATGTTGTGGCAGACGCCTTAAGTAGAAAAGCAGGGAGCATGGGTAGTTTAGCCCACTTACAAGTTTCTAGACGCCCATTGGCTAGAGAGGTTCAGACTCTGGCTAATGACCTTATGAGGTTAGAAGTAAATGAGAAGGGAGGATTGTTGGCCAGTGTGGAGGCGAGATCTTCTTTTCTTGAAAAGATCAAGGGGAAACAGTTTGATGACGAGAAACTAAGCTGAATCCGAGATAAGGTATTACGAGGAGAGGCTAAAGAAGCAATAATGGATGAGGAAGGTGTTTTGAGAATTAAGGGAAGGGTATGTGTACCCCGTGTTGATGATTTGATCCACACTATTCTTACAGAGGCTCATAGTTCCGGATATTCTATACATCCTGGTGCAACCAAGATGTACCGTGACCTAAGGCAACACTTTTGGTGGAGTAGAATGAAGCGCGACATTGTGGATTTTGTTGCCAAATGTCCAAATTGTCAACAAGTAAAGTATAAACACCAGAGGCCCGGAGGAACACTTCAGAGAATGCCCATTCCTGAATGGAAGTGGGAGAGAATTGCAATGGAATTCGTGGTTGGTCTTCCAAAGACATTGGGCAAGTTTGACTCTATTTGGGTAATTGTGGACAGATTAACTAAGTCTGCTCATTTCATTCCGGTTAAGGTGACTTACAATGTAGAGAAGTTAGCCAGACTCTACATCTCAGAAATTGTTCTGTTGCATGGAGTTCCATTGTCCATCATATCAGATAGAGGTACGCAGTTTACTTTTATGTTTTGGAGAACATTGCACGCGGAATTAGGTACTAGGTTGGACCTTAGTACTGGATTTCACCCTCAGACCGATGGACAGTCTGAGCGAACAATTCAAGTATTGGAAGATATGCTTCGAGCATGTGTGATAGAATTCGGTGGTCATTGGGATAACTTCTTACCGTTAGCGGAGTTTTCGTACAATAATAGCTATCACTCAAGTATTGATATGGCTCCTTTTGAAGCGTTGTATGGGAGGAGATGTAGGTCTCCCATTGGTTGGTTTGATGCATTCGAGGTTAGACCTTGGGGTACTGACCTTTTGAGGGATTCATTAGAGAAGGTGAAGTCTATTCAAGAAAAGCATTTAGCGGCTCAAAGTAGGCAAAAGGAGTATGCAGATCGAAAGGTTAGGGACTTGGAGTTCATGGAGGGTGAGCAAGTCATGCTGAAGGTTTCGCCCATGAAAGGGGTGATGCGGTTTGGAAAAAGGGGTAAGCTAAGTCCAAGGTATATGGACCCTTTGAAGTTCTGAAGCGAGTAGGGGAGGTGGCTTATGAAATAGACTTGCCTCAAGGGCTGTCAGGAGTGCATCCGGTATTCCATGTGTCTATGCTGAAAAGATACTATGGGGATGGAAACTACATCATTCGTTGGGATTCAGTTTTGCTTGATGAGAACTTATCTTATGAGGAGGAGCCTGTTGCCATTTTAGATAGAGAAGTCCGCAAGTTGAGGTCAAGGGAGATTGCATCCATTAAGGTGCAATGGAATAATCGACCAGTTGAAGAATCCACTTGGGAGAAGGAGGCTGATATGCAAGAAAGATACCCACACTTGTTTACAGATTCAGGTACTTCTTTTCACTCTTGTTTTTATTCTCGTGATCGTTCGAGGACGAACGATGGGTAAATTGGTATCTATTGTAACGACCTGTTTAGTCATTTTGCGCAACAGATTTTATTTCTGGAAAAACTGGCCGAGTCGACGGACCCCACGATGAACCGTCATGGGCACGACGGACCGTCGTGGGGGTCTCGTTCCAAAACACTTTGAAATTAAAAATTTGGGTACTAAGATCGACTCTCTGAACGTGACGACGAAATGGCAGGACGGACCGTCGCAGGCACGACGGCCCATCACAGGACTTTTTACTAAAATCAAGTCTCTGTATCGTGTGACGGACAGCAGGGCTGACCGTCGCAAGAACGACGGCCCATCACAGGCTGCGTAATCCCTGACGGGGTCCGATTTCTGTTAATTAAATTAAGGGGCGTTTTGGACTATTTCCTGCTTTAATTATAAAGTGGTGGGTTAATGTTAATAAGTCTAATTACTTGAGGTTAAAAAAGGTAACCTTAAGTTAATTAGTGGGTTATTATTGCCATCTTTTATACTTAATTATATGCTAATTAGGGTAAAATAAAGAGGGTTTGAATAAGAAAAAGAAAAAGAACAAAAAGAGAGGGAGAACGAAAATAGAGAGAGAAACAAAGAGGATAGCAAGGATTTTGAGAAGATAGCTTGTTGATCGCAATTCTTCGGTGGAGGTAGGTTATGGTTTTCATGCTATTCGTAGTAAACTCGTAATAGCGAATGATATGTGTTGAGTTGTATTGTAAAGTCTTTTATGTGCTTAATTGTATGCTTGTATGAATGTGATTATACAATTGTGATAAAATAAGCATGATGAAGCTATTGAATTCCAAATCTTGATAACCCCTTGTTAATGATGATGCCTTAGTATAAAAGAAGGCTTGATGAACTAAAGTAATGGGGTTGATGATGCCTTGGTATAAAAGAAGGCTTGATGAACTAAAGTAATGGGGTTGATGATGCCTTGGTATAAAAGAAGGATTGATGAGATAATAAGAATGAGATTAGTGGAGCGGGTTTCGCGAACCGACACGTAGTATTAGGGGGACCGGGTGTCACGAACCGACACGTAGAATTAGGGGATCGGGTGTCATGAACCGACATGTAGAATTAGGGGATCGGGTGTCACGAACCGACATGTAGAATTAGGGGATTGGGTGTCACGAACCGACATGTAGAATTAGGGGATCGGGTGTCACGAACCGACACGTAGAACTAGGGGATCGGAGTGTCACGTACCGACACATAGTAGTAGGGGAGCGGAGTGTCACGTACCGACACAAGAGGAATAAAGATAATGAATCTAAAAGATGTTAATATACTCAATCTAATGAACCTAATCCCAAATGAGTATGGTATTGAGGCTTGAGTCCTCATGTGTGAACTTGGCGGTACTTATAAATGATTATAGAACTTGCTGTTGCTACATGTTGAGTATTATAGTTGATTTATGATATTATCTGATGTATACTGTTTTCTATTTTGAGTTGGCCGATGATACCTACTCAGTACCCGTGTTTTGTATTGACCCCTACTTGTATTTATTTTCTTTGTTATTTGTGGAGTGCAGCAAACGTACCGTCGCCTTCAACTCAACCGCAACTCTAGCCAGTCTTCATTACACCGGATTTCAAGGTGAGCTAACGCTTCTAGCTTGGACTGGATCTTCTTCCTCATGTCTTGATGCCTTGAAGTTCCGTCATGGACTAGCTTTTGTTATTTTTAGCTTCTTAGAATACTCTTAGTTTAGTAATTTGATCATAGATGTTCTTGTAGTGATGACTTCCAGATTTTGGGGAATAATAGATGTTGAAGTTTAGAAGTTATTGAATTGGTTTTTATTAATGAGTTTAAGTCTTCCGCATTACTTTCTGTTGATATTATATTGAAATGTCAGGGTTTAGATTGGTTGGTTCGCTCACATAGGAGGGTAAGTGTGGGTGCCAGTCGCGGCCCATTTTGGGTCGTGACAAGGACTCACCAACAATATGGGGGAAAGTCTAAGTCTTCTTTCGAATGTCCCCGAAGCACCTCAACAACCCAAACCTAAATGTATGTACAAACTTAAGGAATATGGATTAGTACAACCACTTGTAATAAGTATGGAAACCTATGCACATAAAACCATTAAATACGTGCATAAAAGGGACCATTTCTTTGGAAGCATGCTAAGTCATTTGGAAAGTCTTTGTGTATACACATATGAGAGAATATACAAGCAAATGATCAAAACCACATATGACATATTCATATTCATATATAGTAACAACACCAAAATAAAGTCATATAAGAATATCATATTCAAGAGTTCATATCATCGAAGCATATAAGACCCTTACCAACAATCTCATCCCAAGCCTACAAGTGCAATGCTCATGTGAAACCCCATAACCCCACATAATCAAGTAAACTAGAAAAGAGATCATAATTAATGCCTTACCCCATATGACATAACATCATGAGTAGTCACAAACATACATATAAACATGGACCAATATCATGTTCATCAAATGAAACCAACATCATATAAGAGCAACATCATATAAGACCAACATGATACATTTCATTATAACACGAGTCCATAAGAACATAAGAACAACCTCCTATGACTCCCCTCAAGGTCAACTTGTCTAATACATAGGTAAAAGTCTCATACCCTTACCCGATTATCAATATAAACCTACACAATACAACATCAAATCAAATTGAAAGGGAATTGAATGAAAACCCATGTTTTTTACAAGGAAATAGTAAGGAAAATATCTAATCAAGGAAATAAGGAACATATAAACATAAAAAATTTATAAGCGTCGTTGTAATTTCAGAACAACAAGGACACATGCCAAGTGTGATTCATTCTTTTGAGGAGTTTCTAAGCCAATGGAGCTAGCGACAATATGTTTTGCAAATTCATTGTTAAATATTAATTACCTAAAATTAAAAATGAAGAAGCTTTCATAACAAGTCAATTACATAAATTATTGAGAAATTTTATGATAAATACGAGTTAAATCTATAATAGATACTGAACATTTGGTAAGATTAAAAAAAAGGCGGATATGGAAATACACATAAATATTTTACAAAGAAAATGAAAAGCGTAAATATGACAAAGTGAAATAAAAGGTGAAAAATTACTAACTCTTACATCCGCAAGTTCATAGATAGCAACAAATCATGTATGCAACTCATCACTCTAACGTATGAGAAATGGTTAGTCTAGCAAAATCAGAAATGGTTAGTCTGGAAAAGTTGATGCAACAACATTAAGTTGTAGGTTAACTTTTTGTCTGAGTTGATAAATCCCAAGATCAAAATTAAAAATACAAGGATCATAACATTTAATACCATTATCATTAAACACTGACCGAATTGACATTCTTGGCAACATGGGATGGAGACGGGAAAACATTGTCGCAAAGATAGAGGAAAGAAAATTAAGAAAGTTAATAATACCCAACACACTCTAAATATGGGGTACTTTGGAGAAACCCTTGACCTGTGTTTATAGGTAAATTTCTACTAAAGAGGTAGCTTTCTTTAATGGAAATTCACCTGTAAAAATAGGTCAAGAATTTTCTCCAAACTACCACATATTCATAAAGTATTAAGTATGCTTTTTATTCTTAATTGATCTCGATTGTTGTTTGATCATAATGTTTTGAATATCATGATTCTTATATTTTAAATTTAAATCTTATGACTCATCAACTCAGCCTAACTTTGTTGCGTCGATTTTACAAAAAAAACATCTGACATACATTGGACTAATGAGTTCCACGTAAGATGTGTTGCTATTGTTGATGAATTTGGTGAGTCTAGGGGTTAGTAATGTTTTACTCTTTTTCATATCATTTTTCTATATATGTTTCCCATTTTTTACTTTCCTTTGTAAAATATGTATGTTTGTATGTGTGTCCCCTTTTTTTTTTAGTCTTATCAGATGTCCGATATCTATTTTAGATTTAACACATATTTATACATATCTATCATAGAATTTCTCAATGTTTTATGCAATTAAATTGTTATAAAAGGTTATTTACTTTCATTTTTAGGTGATTAATATCACTTAATATGACTTGTTCATTATTGTAGTTTTTTTCTAATATTTATTTTGATATGCTTCACTTGGGTCTATCGAAAACAATCTCTCAACCTCACCTCCACAGGGTAGAAGTAGGGTTGCATGCACATCCAATTTAGTACAAGTGAAAATGAAAATAATATGAGATTTAATTAATGTCTTATCGCTCTAGTGTTTTCAATATATACTTTCAGTCAGCGAGCTTCTTTGCATAACATGGAAACCAATGTCAGCTACAGTTGAATGAAACGTTGTTTGAAGTATTCATTTAGTTACATTGTAAGAGAAATTGATGAAGTTATGTAATAAGTACTATTAACTGCAATAACATCCGTCCAGACTATATAGTTGCAGTAAGTTACCTGAGGAAGAGAATAGAGCCTCCAAATGTAGTAAGTATTTTTCTTGGATTCATTATGGCTCGTTCAAAAGTACAACCTCAGTTGAGAACATACAGAGCCATTGTATCAATAACATCTTGTCATAGAAATGCCCAGTTCATCATAGCTTTTGACAAAGAGGACTACAACTAAAAAATCAAACAAAAAGATATTCATTCAATGATGAAATCACATTTAGTTTCTTGTATTTTTATTGTAAGAAATCATTGGCTCATCATTAAATATACAGTTTTAAAATATTAATTAAATAACAATTAGATAGAATATGCGAAACTTAAGCATCAAACAGTTGGAAAACAAATAATACAGATCTAATAATAGAGAGCATGAAGTTGCATATATTGATAATGTAAGTAATTTATATATATGGTATTGTAAGTTGTCTGTTTTTTATTTTTCTATATATGTTCTAACCCAATATAGAACTATTGAAGTATCACTACGAATTAACTGAAGATGCAAACCAAATAGAGAGGTGGAAAGTTGAAATCAATAAAGGATTCACTTATTTTTTCATATGAACTTAGGTTTATATGTCCTTTTTATTAAATCCCAGTAGCAAATTCTTGCAAACACTCATTCAAATTTAGAAACAAAATCTAAGAGTCCCTTTACCTAAAAGTTTAATCTCATTAACGCAATCTCTGTAGCTGCGAAAGACACTAAAAGCCCCAAATTCAGACGATATATCATGTCTGAACACAAAAACGAAGCTCAAATAGCAATCAATAGAAAAAAACAAAGAAAAGACATAAAAATCAAGCAAAGAAAGACAATTTGGGATTTGAAATAAATTCATCACACCCAAAAAAATTGGAGTAGATACATATATGGAAGAAACAAAAAGAGATAATCATAGAAGCTGTGTAATCTAACAATGGTGTTCCTAATGAAGAATAAGAGCCGCCTGCAACTACTATCAAAATACTCCTTCCAGAAGAAGCCATGTCCTCCATCACCTATGACAGAGATTATAGTGTTGCGGATTATTTAGGGTTTAAGCATAAAGGTAAAATGGTTTGATATAGCCTTATATAGAGAGAGGTGTTAAAAAGGGCAGGCCCAACCCATTTCGGCCCAAGCCTCACGGGCCAAGGAATTTGAAGGGCTGGGGTGGATCGGCTCGTCATTTTGAAGGGTCTAAAAATGCTCGACTCAACCCAGCTTTAGAAGGGTTGAGGTTTGGGCCGGGCTAGCCCTTTTTTTATTATTGTTTTTCTTTTCATGTTTATAATTTTATAACATCAAGGAAAATCAGAAGATTTTAAAATAAAATATGAAAAACATTCGTGTTGTTTCAACAGCACTAGATAAAAAAAACTAGTATAATTAGCATGTATTTTGTGTACCTAATAGGCGAACGAGATAAAAGAGTGACAAGCAAGATGGGAGGGAGACGAACTCACAATATTTATCAATATATCTTAGATACATGTTAATCTACTTGAGTGTATCAAGAACAACGTACGTGTATTGTGAACCCTTCTATTTACGTGATATGGCCTTATACTTGTATGTATTTTTATTGCAAACCCTTCTATTTACTCTTTTGTTATCTGAACTCATTGAACCTCAGTAGTTTAATATAATTGTAAACTTGATGTTATTCGTGTTGCACAAACACTTATACTTTTGCAAAACAAATAAATCTTTTGATTCATGTAGGTATATTTCAATGACGTATAAAATGACTAGCATGAGACAAAGAAAACTCATTTTTCATAGTTCATCTAGATATGTCTACTTTTTTTTTTGGAAAGGGCATAAATTTTTTCATTCACTCATGAAGTCAGTTCCTCCGTGATTTCCCCCTTCTCCCACAAGCTCAGTTTAAGAATATTTTGTCTTTTGATATGCATTATATGTTTCTAGGTTTTTCAAGTTATATTAGTTCGTATGTTTTTTTCTTTGACTTTTTGTATTTGTTTGATTTTAGAGTCGAGTGTCATTAAATATTGGAGATTTTATTTTGATTTGTGCCTAGTGTTAGGGTAATATGTTTGTGTAGTGAGTATTATAACTTCAATAGAATATTTCGTAAATTCGAGTAGATTCTAGGATTTATTCATAACGTCTCAATATCAACTTAAATTACTATTATTTTTCATCATATGTGTTAGGTATTAATTCTGTTAGTGGTCCATTGTTATATATATATATATATATATATATATATATATATATATATATATATATATATATATATATATATATATATATAACACACACACACACTACGTTATCTACTCATGTGTTGCACGTGATTAACAATTAAGAAAATTTTGATATAGTAAATACTATTATTTATTTAGAGAAGATTTTAATAATATGGTTTGCTACAGTATAATATTATAGATTCTTTTCTGTATGTTCAATGTGGATCATAGTATATATATCTTATTCACGCGAACATATGAAGATGGTCAATGAAATTTTTAATTAGTTAAATGATTATATTATTTTAAATTTACTAAGGTTCAATAATTTAATTCGTGGTATCTCAATAATATTAGCTTATAGACGATATTTGATGTATGTTTTTCTTGTCAGCTATCGGAATGTGTTTATTTCACGTTATAATGTTCAGTAGCCATATGAACATGTGAAAAGAACAACTATATTTTATTTCTTAGAACTATTTTTAGTACTGTTCTCGGAACGTGCATCGCACGTTTGTCCCCTAATTGATATTAGAAAACTTTAATTTATATAGCTAAGTTCAAATCTAAGTCCTTTCATATGTAAGTTTAACATAAGAATATAACTGTGCACAAAATATAACATAAAAATATTGTGTTAGATGTTGGAGGTTTGATATATTAAATACTTCATGAAAAATAAATATTTTATTTTATCATATGAATTAATATATTTTAATAACTTAAAACAAGTTTAAATAATCAAAAAAAAAAATTGTTTATAAAAAAGATACATATAAGGAAAAATATTACAAAATGTTTGGGCGGTATACCATCAAATTTGTAGAAAAAATTACAATTTCAAACGAAAAAAGAAGAAGTAAATAAAGACATGACATCCATGATAAAAGACATCACATTAAAATATATAGAGAAAAATATTTTCATACTAATTGAATTACATTTTGTTAAAAGTAGACTTACTCTAGACGAAACATATCATATGTATAAAAAACTATAATCATATAATAATAATAATAAATAAGGCAAACAGAAAATAAGGCATGAATATGTAAAGAATAAAGATAAACTATATATATATATATATATAATGAATTCTAAAACATTATTATTCAATGTATCACTTAGTCATTTTTTTACTATACATTATTTTTTTTTTTTTTACTTTTGCACTTATTTTTTACCTCTCTATAATAGTTAAGTACATGAATTTTTAAAACATTTGAGATTACATATAAAAAGGAAAAAGTACAAATATGTTGGTTTAAAAAGATAAATGATTATCAAACAATGAAAAAGATAATTATTTTTCTATTAGATTTAACATGTTTACCCTCAAAATAATTAATGATTAATACAGTAATCAACTACGAAGTTATATTTAAGAACTCAAAACGATTGAGATATGAAAAATAAATTTTTACTTACATTTTCGTATTGGAGTATATTTATCTTGTAACTATCATAATTTACATATTTCATTACAAAAGGAAGATGAATATGCATGAAATTTTTAAGAATACAAATAACTAAAATAGTAAGAATTCTTATAATTACAAACTGGTAATGAAAATTTTGAAAGGGATATAGACTAACCTACTGTAGAATGCAAGATGATTACAAACTTGAATAACACAAGGAATATAAATAATGTGGTGTGAGTATGTTTGATAGACTCTTCACTTACCCCCACTTATCGTACAAATTAAAATTGAAAGGTTATTAGACTTTTCATTATCTACATTTAATTAGTACATGAATATATGATGCATTAAGATCTTATTTGATGCATGAATTTAAATATAACTTTTACTTAATATTTAATTAATTAAATAGATATAAATACTAATTTATTTTAGAGGTAAAATAAGGGTAAAAGGATAATTCAACTTTTAGGTTAGGAGCTTCCCACTTATAATTATATATGATATTGTTTTTTATGTTAAAAGTTATAACATAATAAATGTTGTTCTTGTTGTTGACTATCATATGGACTTCCCAATTGACTGTGTAAATAAATTACATCTAGTTATCAAGTTAACTGATATATATATATATATTATCAAATGTTTATCTTACACCCAACAAAGATATAGTTCATATACTTGTAAGTAATTTAAAATATATTCAATAAAGCATGATTCATTGGAGGAAAAACAACAACATTGTGTTATCACATATATAGGGGCGGTATAATAATATGAAAAATTATTGGTCAAAAGTTAATTAGGGAAAATGCATAAGTACCCCCTGAATCTTTGCCCGAAATTCCAAAGACACACTTATACAATACTAAGGTTCTATTACCCCCTTGAACTTATTTTATAAATAATTTTCAACCACTTTTCAGCCTACGTGGCACTAGCTTAAAAAAAAAGTCAACACACGTTGGGCCCACAAGATAGTGTATAGGTTGAGGGGGTACTTGTGAAATTTCGAGAGTTATCACCACAACCATGCACTTAACAAGTTACAAAGGAACCACTATTAGCAACTGATTTAACTTTGATCTGATAAAATTATTACAGAAAAGGCAGCACAAGGTTGTCATACAACTAATGGCACAAGTAATACGCTGACAAAACTGTATATTTTCTATTTTCACCGAAAAGAAATATGTCTTTTTACTCACAACTCGATAGTAATCAACATATACTAAGATCAAAGGCATCACTTACAACCTTATTCAAACTCACTCAATGAAACAAATCACACGTAATCTTTTAAAATGCAAGAAAAAGAATAGTAAAAGATTAAAAAAATTGTGGTAAAAAAAATGAAAGAGTATTTTTTGTGTCTTATAGGAATAGTCATAACCTTTTGAGAAGTCAAAACCTTTTGAAAAGGTCACAACTTATTGAAAAATGAAGAGTCACAACTTATTGAATAAGTTACAACTCCTTGGAAAGGCACAACTCTTTGAAAAAGTCACAACTCAGTGAAATTATATTTTTTGTGTCTTATCGGCATAATCATGACCTTTTGAGAAGTCCTGACATTTTGAGAATTCACAACCTTCTCGAAAAGTCACAACTTATTGAAAAATGACCATTCGTAGTAGTCACAACTCTTTCAAAAGTCACAACTCATTGAAAAAAGTCACAACTCTTTTGAAATGCACAACTCTTTGGAAAAGACATAACATAGTGAAAAATCACAAACCTTTGAAAAAAGTAACAACTTATACAGAAAAATCATATATATATATATCAATTGGGTATAAGAATCATGACAGCTTGTTACATTAAAAAATAGAGCTTTTTGCTATTCTTATTTTTTAAAATATTTTCCAAGTATGAAAAAATTCACTAATATTGTTATTTTTCATATCACTTAACAGGCATGGTAAGTAAATAATTGCAATAATAGTGACACTTTAAATTTAACATGGAGGGTGTTTCGTATATGATCTTGAGATAATCTATGTCAAAGGAACCATTAATCTTGAAAAGATTAATATAGATGTATATGAGTTGCATATCATATTGCTTCATAAATTAGCACTGGAAATGGATGATGAAAATGTGGAAACATTTGATGTAGAATCAACAAGAATGATGGCTATTACATGTTAAATATTGATTTGATGTTTTAAAATTTCTTCATAATATTTGAATGATTCAGATTTTGTTGATGTATCAAATTAATTTACCTTTAGTTGTTGAGGAGCTACCGGTATTGCGTAACACTAATGATGATATATCCTCCCCATAAAAAATAGTGTTGATGTGTCCTCCTCCCACAAAAAGATAGAGCTTGTGTGTCTTCATCTCAACCATTTAATGAAAATGAAAATAAGGGCTTAAATGAAAACAGAGTTAAGGACTAGTCTCCTAGAGTAAATGTAGAGTTTCATTTTTATTCTGATTCACTCTATGATGTTGATGAAACATTTATAATTTGAGTGATTTTGATGAATTGCTTCAAGCTAGACAATCTAACATCCAAGAACAAGCTAAATAGAAAGTTGATAGGGTAAATCTATACGAGCAACCATCTGGCCATGTAGGTATAGATACTGGTTTTGAAGACATTTATAAGTGCAAGAGGGAAGATGGAGACGTTGAGCTTGGAACCCTAGGTTTCTTCCTAGAACTTGAGAGAGATTAATTAATGTAAAAAAGTTTCCTTTTGTGTTCAATTATCTATGTGGAAAAAAAGACAAGGTGTGTGATCTTCTTCTCTTAACATGTCTTTAACCTCACTTCTCTCATGTTATTCACCACGAAAGTGTTGTTGAATACTGTAAATTAACGACGTTTTGGTGCAATAACATATTTCTAGTGTAAGACCACAAAATTAAAATATCTTCTTTACTTTTTATAAGCTTGAAACTCTAGCTTTCTTACTAGAACTTGGAACAAGCTCTTGTTATACCTTAGTAAATGAAGCCTAGCGAAACAAGTTTGGACTTGGAACCCTAGATTTCTTCCTAGAACTTGAGAGAGAATTAGAGGGGATGAACTTGGATGTGAATTGGGAATTTGAGAGAATGAGAGAGTTAGGTAGATTTAGGGATTGAGAGGTAGCTATAGGTCTTAGAATCAGGTCAAATGATGTGGCATAGACATTAAATACATAGAAAAAGACCCAAATATACCTTTAAGAATTAACTAGCGGAAGTGATCTATGATTGGGACCTAAGGTATGTAGACCATTCTATGGCTCGTAGTGGTCAACCGTAGAACCATATCCACTTCCCACAGAACCATTCTGTGATTTATCCAATTTTTAACGCCTATAAAGACAACTTATAAAGCCCAATTTCAAGAACGAAATTTACAAAGTCTAGAATCATTCAATGCAACCCAAATATGACCCATATAACTGACTACATCCCACCATATCTATTTGTAGGCCCAACATCAGAGTCTCACCATTTCTAAAACTCAACTCAACTACTTTCTTCCTATGACCTGTAGGATTTCTTATAGTTTGTTGCTAAGAGTCACAGTTCCTGAAACAAGGACAAATATCTGAACTCTTCCTTTTCAATCAAACTTATGAATTTCTGAAATGTTACACTAATGAGAATGTTTCATCTCATATCACTAGTTATTCTTCTAATTGTGAATCAGTTTGTCCTTTCTTTGATAAATTGTGAAAATGTTTTGGTTGAAAGTATAAGTCAAATTTCACCATCACCTAAGGTTTAATACTCCCAAATAGCTAATAAAGAAGCTAGATGTGTTGTTGATTCCTCTTATACTATTGATTCTATTTTATTTGCTTCTAATCTTTACCACCATCTCGCATTTATGACAGTAAAATTTTGTGGCATGATAAATTAGGACATCTGTGTCACGATCCAAAACGGGCCGCGACTGGTACCCACACTTACCCTCCTATGTGAGCGAACCAACCAATCTAAACCCTGACATTTCAATATAATATCAACAGAAAGTAATGCGGAAGACTTAAACTCATTAATAAAAACCAATTCAATAACTTCTAAAATTCAACATCTATTATTACCCCAAAATCTTGAAGTCATCACCACAAGAACATCTATGATCAAATTACTAAACTAAGAGTATTCTAAGAAGCTAAAATAAACAAAAGCTAGTCCATGACGGAACTTCAAGGCATCAAGACATGAGGAAGAAGATCCAGTCCAAGCTAGAAGCATTAGCTCACCATAAAATCCGGTGTAATGAAGACTGGCTAGAGTTGAGGTTGAGTTGAAGACGACGGTATGTTTGCTGCACTCCACATATAACAAAGAAAGAAACATACAAGTAGGGGTCAGTACAAAACACGAGTACTGAGTAGGTATCATCGGCCAACTCAAAATAGAAAATAGTATATATCAAATAATATCATAAATCAACTACAATGCTCAACATGTAGCAACAACAAGTTCTATAATCATTAACAAGCACCGCCAAGCCTCAATACCATACTCATTTGGGAATTTGGCTCATTAGATTGAGTATATTAACATATTTTAAGATTCATTATCTTTATTCCTCTTGTGTCGGTACGTGACACTCCTCTCCCCTACTACTATGTGTCGGTACGTGACACTCTGATCCCCTAATTTTACGTGTCGGTTCGTGACACCCGATCCCCTAATTTTACGTGTCGGTTCGTGACACCCGATCCCCTAATTCTACGTGTCGATTCGTGACACACGATCCCCTAATTCTACGTGTCGGTTCGTGACACCCGATCCCCTAATTCTACGTGTTGGTTCGTGACACCCGATCCCCTAATTCTACGTGTCGGTTCGTGACACCCGGTCCCCCTAATACTACGTGTCGGTTCGTGACACCCACTCCACTAATCTCATTCTATTAATTCGTCAATCCTTCTTTTATACCAAGTCATCATCAACCCCATCACTTTAGTTCATCAAGCCTTCTTTTATACCAAGGCATCATCATTCTCATTAACAAGGCAGATTAGGGTTTTTCAAGATTTAGGATTCAATAGCTTAATCATGCTTATTTTATCACAATTATGTAATCATATTCATACAGGCATACAATTAAGCATATAGAAGGGTTTACAATACTACCCAATACATATCATTCACTATTAAGAGTTTACTACGAATAGCATAAAAACCATAACCTACCTCCACCGAAGAATTATGATCAAGCAAGCAAATTCCCCAAAGCTTTTGTTTCGTCCTCGTTTCTCCCCTTTCTCGTTCGATTCTCTGTCTCTCTTTGTTCTTTCTATGTTTTTCTTATTGAAACCCTCTTTCTTTTACCCTAATTAGCATATAATTAAGTATAAAAGATGGCAATAATAACCCCCTAATTAAGGTTAAGGTTACCTCTTTTGACCCCCAAGTAATTAGACTTATTAACATTAACCCACTACTTTATAATTAAACAGGAAATAGTCCCAAACACCCCCTTAAATTTCTTAACAGAAATCCGACCCAGCCTGGGATTACGCAGCCTGTGAGGCCCGTCGCGCCTGCGACGGTCCGTCCTGCCGCTCCGTCACAGAGTTCAGAGACTTGATTTTAGTAAAAGTTCTTTGACGGGCCGTCATGCCTGCGACAGTCCGTCCTGCCATTTCGTCGTGACGTTTAGAGAGTCGCTCTGAGTACCCAAATCTCTAATTTCTAAGTGTTTTCGAACGAGACCCCCACGACGGTCCGTCGTGCCCATGACGGTTCGTCGTGGGGTCCGTCGACTCAGCCAGTTTTTCCAGAAATAAAATCTGCTGCTCAAAACGACTAAACAGGTCGTTACAATAGATACCAATTTACCCATCGTTCGTCCTCGAACGATCACGAGAAAAAAAACAACAAGAGAGAAAAACGGTACCTGACTCTGTAAACAGGTGTGGGTATCTTTCTTGCATATCAGCCTCCTTCTCCCAAGTGGATTCTTCGACTGGTCGATTCTTTCATTGCACCTAAATTGATGCAATCTCCCTCGACCTCAACTTGTGGACTTCTCTATCTAAAATGGCAACAGGCTCCTCCTCATAAGATAAGTTCTCATCAAGCAGAACTGAATCCCAACGAATGATGTAGTTTCCATCCCCATGGTACCTTTTCAACATAGACACATGAAATACCGGGTGCACTCCTGACAGCCCTGGAGGCAAGGTTAATTCATAAGCCACCTCCCCTACTCGCTTCAGGACTTCAAATGGACCAATATACCTCGGACTAAGCTTACCTCTTTTACAAAATCGCATCACACCCTTCATGCGTGAAACCTTCAGCAAGACTTGCTTACCCTCCATGAACTCCAAGTCCCTAATCTTTTGATATGCATACTCCTTTTGCCTACTTTGAGCCGCTAAAAGCTTTTCTTGAATAGATTTCACCTTTTCTAACGAATCCCTCATAAGATCAGTACCCCAAGGTCTAACCTCGAATGCATCAAACCAACCAATGGGAGACCTACATCTCCTCCCATACAATGCTTCGAAAGGAGCCATATCAATACTTGAGTGATAACTATTATTTTATGAAAACTCCGCTAAGGGTAAGAAGTTATCCCAATGACCACCGAATTCGATCACACATGCTCGAAGCATATCTTCCAGTACTTGAATCGTTCGCTCAGACTGTCCATCGGTCAGAGGGTGAAATGCAGTACTAAGGTCCAACCTAGTACCTAATTCCGCGTGCAATGTTCTCCAAAACTTAGAAGTAAACTGCGTACCTCTATATGATATGATGGAAAGTGGAACTCCATGCAACCAAACAATTTCTGAGATGTAGAGTCTGGCTAACTTCTTTGCATTGTAAGTCACCTTAACCGGAATGAAATGAGCGGACTTAGTTAATCTGTCCACAATTACCCAAATAGAATCAAACTTGCCCAATGTCTTTGTAAGACAAACCACGAAGTCCATTGCAATTCTCTCCCACTTCCATTCAGGAATGGGCATTCTCTGAAGTGTTCCTCCGGGCCTCTGGTGTTCATATTTACTTGCTGACAATTTGGACATTTGGCAACAAAATCAACAATGTCGCACTTCAATCTACTCCACCAAAAGTGTTGTTTTAGGTCACGGTACATCTTGGTTGCACCAGGATGTATAGAATATCCGGAACTATGAGCCTCTGTAAGAATAGTGTGGATCAAATCATCGACACGAGGCACACATACCCTTCCCTTAATTCTCAAAACACCTTCCTCATCCATTATTGCTTCTTTAGCCACTCCTCGCAACACCTTATCTCGGATCCAAATCAGTTTCTCATCAGTAAACTGCTTTCCCTTATTTTGGTCAACAAAGGAAGATCTTTCCTCCACACTGGCCAAAAATCCTCTCTTCTCATTTAATTCTAACCTCATAAAGTCATTAGCCAGAGTCTGAACCTCTCTAGCCAATGGGCGTCTAGAAACTTGTAAGTGGGATAAACTACCCATGCTCCCTGCTTTTCTACTTAAGGCGTCTGCCACAACATTAGCTTTTCCGGGTGATACAAGATGGTAATATCGTATTCCTTCAGTAGTTCCATCCATCTCCTCTGTCTCAAATTCAAATCCTTCTGAGTAAAGACATACTGTAGGCTACGATGATCCGTATAAACTTCACACTTAACCCCATATAGATAGTGTCTCCATTGCTTTAATGCAAACACCACTGCAGCCAACTCCAAATCGTGGGTCGGATAATTACGTTCATGCATCTTTAATTGCCTCGAAGCATAAGCAATTACGTTCTTCTCTTGCATTAGCACTGCACCCAAACCAGAATAGGATGCATCACAATACACAACGAAGTTCTTACCCTCTACTGGCAAGGTAAGGATAGGTGCGGTAGTCAGCAAGGTCTTGAGTTTTTGAAAGCTTTCCTCACATTGATCCGACCATACAAATGGAACATTCTGCTTGGTCAAGTTTATCAATTGGGAAGCAATGGAAGAGAATCCCTTAACATATCGACGGTAATAGCTAGCTAAACCAACAAAGCTCCTTATTTCAGACACATTAGTAGGTCTTACACAATTCTTCACTGTTTCAATCTTAGAAGGATCCACCATCACCCCATCTTTTGAAACTACGTGCCCCAAGAAAGACACTAAATCTAGCTAAAACTCACACTTGGAGAATTTGGCATAAAGCTTTTTCTCCCTCAACATTTCCAACACAATTCTGAAATGCTCCTCATGTTCCTTCTTACTCTTGGAGTATATCAGTATATCATCAATAAATACGATCACAAAGAGATCTAGATATGGCTTAAAAATCCCGTTCATCAAGCTCATGAAAGCAGCAGGGGCATTTGTTAGCCCAAAGGACATTACGAAGAATTCATAATGCCCATACCTGGTTTAGAAAGCAGTCTTTGGCACATCCGCTGCCCGTATTTTCAATTGATGATAACCAGACCTCAAGTTAATCATAGAGAAGACACAAGCACCTTGTAACTGATCGAACAAATCATCAATGCGAGGAAGAGGATACCTGTTCTTAACAGTTACTTTATTTAGTTGCCGGTAATCTATGCACATCTAAATACTCCCATTTTTCTTCTTCACAAACAAAACAGGAGCACCCCAAGGGGATGCACTCGGTCTAATAAAGCCTTTCCCTAACAATTCTTGAAGTTGGGATTTTAACTCCCTTAACTCTGCTGGAGCCATTCTATAAGGGGGTATGGAAATGGGGCGAGTACCCGGTTCAAGATCGATGCGGAAGTCAATATCTCTATCTGGTGGCATACCAGGAGGGTCTGCAGGAAACACATCTAAAAACTCGCGGACTATCGAAACTGACCCAATTGAAGGTACTTGGGTAGTATCATCCTGGAGGTGTGCCAAGAAAGCTAAACAACCCTTACTAACCATTCTCTTAGCACGAAGAAAGGAGACGATACGAACCGGAATGGAAGTGTAGTCACCCTCCCACACTAATGGATCTGTTCCAGGCTTGGCTAACGTCACAGTTTTAGCATTACAATCCAAGATTGCAAAATTTGGAGAAAGCCAAGTCATACCCAGAATTACATCGAAATCAACCATTTCTAAGATAACCAAGTCTACATGAGTATTGCTCCCCATAAAAGTCACCAGACAAGACCTATATACCTTTTCAACTATCATAGACTCACCCACCGGAGTAGAAACACGAATAGGCATGTCAAGCAATTCACAATGTAAATTAAGACCAGTAGCAAATGAGGAAGATACATATGAAAATGTGGATCCAGGATCAAATAATACAGAAGCCATGCAATCACAAACCGAAAGATTACCTGTGATAACAGCATCTGATGCCTCCGCTTCAGACCGCCTAGGGAAAGCGTAACAATGGGCCCTATCACCTGTCTGCCCGTTGCCCCTACCATGTTGTGTTGTAGTGACTCCAGTTTGCCTGTTACCCCGGCCGTTTTGGTTACCACCATTACCTCGGCCACCGCGTTCTCCAGAATAACGGCCTCTACCATGACCACCTCTACCTCTAGCTATTGGGGGTCTATAACTCTATTTTGGACAATTCCTCCTAATATGTCCAGTCTCCCCACATCCATAACACTACCTGGAGTCAAGCATAGGTCTCTCAGAGAAGTGTTGACCGGTCATAGGTGGACCCCAAGTACAGTCTGTAGAGAAGACTGAATTGGTCGGACTGAGTAACCTCCTGAACCCTGTCCTCTAGAGTAAGAACCATTAAACTCACCTCCCTTTTGAAACCTTTTTGATGTCGATGCCATGGTGAAGTCATCTGGCTTCAGTCCTTCCACCTCTATCACGAAGTCTACCACTTCTTGAAAGGATTTTGCCGTAGCCGCTACCTGTAAGGCTGAAATCTGCAATTCTGACCTTAATCCCTTCACAAAACGGTGAATCTGGTCTTGTGGACTGAAACATAGTTGGGTGGCATACCTGGATAATGCGCGAAACTTAGCCTCATAGGCAGTAACTGACATCCTACCTTGCTCTAGGCTCAAGAACTCATCTCTTTTCCTATCTCTCAAAGTCCGGGGAATATACTTCTCCATAAACAAGCTAGAGAATGATGCCCAAGTCATAGGTGGTGCCTCTGTTGGTTGACACTCAACATGTGACCGCCACCACATTTTGGCGTTCCCTTGAAACAGATAAGTCACAAACTCAACACCAAACCGTTCTACTATACCCATTTTGTGTAGTAGCTCATGACAGTCAACCAGAAAATCATAGGCATCCTCAGATTCAGCACCCTTGAAGTCTGGAGGTTTCAATTTCAAGAACTTACTGAAAAGTTCATGCTGATCATTTGTCATTATAGGCCCTGTGGTCAGAAGAGGAAACGTGCCTATTTCCATTGAGACATCCATGCGGGGAGCCATAGTAGCTGCATGTTGTTCCTCCGGAACCGGAGGTGTTGGTGCAGAAAACACTGGAGGCGTCTGGCCCTGATCAGATAACCCACTAAGATAAGCAAGAACCTGATTGATCATTTCTGGGGTTGGTTGGGGTGGCAATTCCTCATTCTGCACTTGTTCAGTCTCCCCATCCTCTCCCTCTCTTACCACTTCGTCAGTTGGTGGAGGAGTCACTGCCCTAGTACCAGATGGGCTAGGTGCTCGTCCTCTTCCTCTAGAGGACGTCCTCCCACGACCTATTCCATGGCCTCTTGTCACTGCTCCTCCTCGAGCTACAGCCCCAGTGGCTGTCTCAGACGCACCCTGTTCTGTCGGTGCTGGTGTTGGCGTAGTTGTTGCTCTAGTTCTAACCATCTGCGAAATAGAGTGAAGATGGTCAGATACCAATTTGTATTACCTAGATACCAATTGGATCCAAGTAATAGCACGAAAGAAAGAAAGAATAGAATTTTCCTAAAGTCTTATAGCCTCTCAAAGAAAAGTAAAGGCGTCCCCCTACCATTCCTTAAGACTCTACTAGACCTGTTCTTATGTGATGAGACCAATGAACCTAATGCTCTGATACCAAGTTTGTCACGACCCAAAACGGGCCGCGACTGGCACCCACACTTACCCTCCTATGTGAGAGAACCAACCAATCTAAACCCTGACATTTCAATATAATATCAACAGAAAGTAATGCGGAAGACTTAAACTCATTAATAAAACCAATTCAATAACTTCTAAAATTCAACATCTATTATTTCCCCAAAATCTGGAAGTCATCACCACAAGAACATCTATGATCAAATTACTAAACTAAGAGTATTCTAAGAAGCTAAAATAAACAAAAGCTAGTCCATGCCGGAACGTCAAGGCATCAATACATGAGGAAGAAGATTCAGTCCAAGCTAGAAGCATTAGCTCACCCTGAAATCCGGTGTAATCAAGACTGGCTAGAGTTGCGGTTGAGTTGAAGACGACGGTATGTTTGCTGCACTCCACATATAACAAAGAAAGAAACATACAAGTAGGGATCAGTACAAAACACTTGTACTGAGTAGGTATCATCGGCCAACTCAAAATAGAAAACAGTATATATCAAATAATATCATAAATCAACTACAATGCTCAACATGTAGCAACAACAAGTTCTATAATCATTAACAAGCACCGCCAAATTCACACATGAGGACTCAAGCCTCAATACCATACTCATTTGGGAATTAGGCTCATTAGATTGAGTATATTAACATCTTTCAAGATTCATTATCTTTATTCCTCTTGTGTCGGTACGTGACACTCCGCTCCCCTACTACTATGTGTCGGTACATGACACTCCGATCCCCTAATTCTACGTGTCGGTTCGTGACACCCAATCCTCTAATTCTACGTGTCGGTTCGTGACACCCGATCCCCTAATTCTACGTGTCGGTTCGTGACACCTGATCCCCTAATTCTACGTGTCGGTTCGTGACACTCGATCCCCTAATTCTATGTGTCAGTTCGTGACACCCGATCCCCTAATTCTACGTGTCGGTTCGTGACACCCGGTCCCCCTAATACTACGTGTCGGTTCGTGACACCCGCTCCACTAATCTCATTCTATTAATTCATCAATCCTTCTTTTATACCAAGGCATCATCAACCCCATCACTTTAGTTCATCAAGCCTTCTTTTATACCAAGGCATCATCATTCTCATTAACAAGGCATATTAGGGTTTTTCAAGATTTAGGATTCAATTGCTTCATCATGCTTATTTTATCACAATTATGTAATCATATTCATACAAGCATACAATTAATCATATAGAAGGGTTTACAATACTACCCAATACATATCATTCGCTATTAAGAGTTTACTACGAATAACATAAAAACCATAACCTACCTCCACCGATGAATTGTGATCAAGCAAGCAAATTCCCCAAAGCTTTGTTTCCTCCTCGTTTCTCCCTTTTCTCGTTCGATTCTCTCTCTCTCTTTGTTCTTTCTATTTTTTTCTTATTCAAACCCTCTTTCTTTTACCCTAATTAGCATATAATTAAGTATAAAAGATGGCAATAATAACCCCCTAATTAACTTAAGGTTACCTCTTTTAACGCCCAAGTAATTAGACTTATTAACATTAATCCACTACTTTATAATTAAACAGGAAATAGTCCAAAACGCCCCCTTAAATTACTTAACAGAAATCCGACCCAGCCTGGGATTACGCAGCCTGTGACTGCCCGTCGCGCCTGCGACGGTCCGTCCTGCCGCTCCGTCACAGAGTTCAGAGACTTGATTTTAGTAAAAGTTCTGTGACGGGCCGTCGTGCCTGCGACGGTCCGTCCTGCCATTTCATCGTGACATTCAGAGATTCGCTCTAAGTACCCAAATTTCTAATTTCTATGTGTTTTGGAACGAGACCCCCACGACGGTTCGTCGTGCCCATGACGGTTCGTCGTGGGGTCCGTCGACTCAGCCAGTTTTTCCAGAAATAAAATCTGCTGCTCAAAACGACTAAACAGGTCGTTACAATCTGCCTTTTGTAAAATGAAGAATTTCTCTACCATATCTATGAGATTTTCTATTGACAACATTTTGTATCACATATATTATGAAAAGACATACATGTATACCTTTCTAATAAAGTACTAATATTACAAACAAAATTTTTTAACTACTACAAATTAACATATGGAGATTATACCACAAATCCATTGTATGTTAATTGTGATTATTTGTTGACGATTGTGCATTACCATAGTAGATCGACTTGTACACAGTACATGATATGCCAACGTAATGCACGAAAAGTTATGGAAGCCTTCATATCCTAAATAGAAGTACAATTGTTAACCAAATATCATGCCCTTATAAACTCTAACAAAATGTTATGATAGGAAGGAAACACAAATATCTCTTGAAAACAACAAATGCATGTACTTATTTTTCAATCAAAATTGCCTACGAGATATTGGATGCCTTTGTTTTCCTACAATTTGAAGGCCCACAAAGACAAATTTGAATCAAGGGCAACACCACGCATTTTGTTGGATACCCTTTCAATACAAAAGGCTACAAGGTACCACATCAAGCTACTAAGAGAGCTCCTATATTTAGATATGTTCTCTTTTCACGAAACTATTTTTCCTTATGATATTTCTCCTGAATGTTCCAGTATCAATTATGTCTTGAAATTACTTTTCTATCATTTGGATAAATTGTTTTATATGTGTGATACGACAAGAACTTTTGTTAATGATTAATTGTTGAAAAGAAACACATTTTATAAAGTTACTACTAACCAAGTAACCAATAATATGATGTGCATACATTGGATTCAAATGCATATCCACAATCATCTATGTACCATCCCTGCCTAGTGATGCCCCACCGTCACCTGCACCTCTAAGGACAACTAAGACAATTCATACCACCAACTATTTGAAAGAATACAACTATACATTACTAACTTGCTTTCCCCTACACCTACATCTAACACCCCCGGTCCACAACGTTCATTCACTTCATTCATATTCAATCATGACCATGTGTGACGCCTGGGAGCACCCCACAGATGTAAGTGGCGTCTTGGTCCTCAAAGAGGAATTACACTATCTCTTAGCATATATCATGACATATCATTAGTAGAAAAAATGCGTAAAATAAAACATTTACAGAGTGAAGTGTATTTAGACTTCTTACATATCATATATGGACTTTACATAGGCTCCTCCCTTATGAAGTTTATATAGATCTATCATTTAGAATGGTCAATTCATTTAAGTTGTTTAATACATTGCCTTACATATATCCATTTAAACGAGAGTTACAAAGGTTTGGGCATAGACCTTACAAGTACAATATGTCACATATACACTTAAAACAATAGTCTCAAGAATAAGGAAAGAATAAGTGTCTTTAGACATAAGCAATACTACTAGGATAGAACAATTGGCACCATACTTGAATTAGGAGGACTCACCAACAACTTGGGGAAAAGTTCAAATATTCTTACTAATGTCCCCGAAACACCTTAACAGCCTAAACCTACATATTTGTAGAAACTTAAGGAATATGGGTTAGTACAACCACTTGTACTAAGTATGTGTTTTATGCACATAAAACATTTGAAGAAGTGCATAAAAGGGACCATTTCTTTTGAAACATGTTAAGTCATTTGGAAAGCCTTTGTGTAGACATATATGAGAGCATATACAAGCAAATGATCAAAACCAAATAAGACATACTCATATTCATACATAGTAACAATACCAACATCAAGTCATATTAGCATATCATGTTCAAGAGTTCATATCATCGAAGCAGATAAAACCCTTACCAACAATCCAATCCCTGACCAACAAGTGCAATACTCATGTGAATCCCCATAACCCCACATAATAAAGTAAACTAGAAAAGAGATCATAAGTAATGTCTTACCTGATATGACATAACATCATGAGTAGTCACCAACATACATATCAACTTAGACCAATATCAAGTTCATCAAATGAAACCAACATCATATAAGAGCAACATCATATAGGATCAACATGATACATTTCATTATAACACAAGTGCATAAGAACAACCTCCTATGACTCCCCTCAAGGTCAACTTGTGTAACACATAGGTAAAAGTCCGATACCCTTACCCATACTTAGTAGTACCCCTTAAGTCACCCTAGTTAAGTCCATATTTATTACTTCCATTCATTCATTTTACTTTCGGGAACAATCGCATTAACTGACAATAGACTATGTGAGCTAAACATGGAATCCGGTTTCATGAAACCCTAAACCGAAAGAAGGTGATCTACTTCCCAAGGTAGAACCAAAATATGAACATAACATTCTAGGTGGATCCATTAGTTTGCATTCCTACGGGGGGAAACATAGTTAAGGAACTAGGAGATATAGTGGAAACTCATGTATGAACATTGCATGGTAGTATCCATCTCATGAGAACATTAGTGAACCTACATTACCTCTTGGAAAAGGACACCTCTCATATCTAGTTCGCTTGGTGCTAAACTAAATTTCCTTTGAAATGCCTTTAGGTCATTCTTAATCATCAAATATTAATATAGGCCATAGGAGACTAACCCCTTGTATAATCATTTCATTAGCTCATTAGGTATAGGATGAGAACTTCCTTTCATCACAATCCATCATTAGTGAGATCAACACATCACAGTCATATCATATAAGGCACACAAGAGAATTACCTTCAACCTTGTATCATCATACACTCACCATGATCTCACAATTCAACATATTCATAACATTACATCATAATCATCATAGAATCATCTTCGTAATCTATACACATCATGATACTTCAATTAAAAATCATCATCAAGAATAAACCATCATTATTGAAGTAGGGAACTCATAATCATAAAGGTCTTACCAAATAGCTTCCAAAACATTCTTCAAGATCTTACCGTAAATTCATCAAAAAATTTCAATGATTCACTCATCATCATTATAGTGAATTAAATAATAACATGAAAAGTTCAAACAACTCTTATCATATACAACTTCAATTCATGGCTAGGGTTAGGAAAAACGGTTCAATAATGAATCTTTTATAGAAACTAGGTCAAAGACTAAGAACTATAACAACTCTACCATTAATTAACCATAGATTATCAATATAAACCAACACAATAAAACATCAAATCAATTTGAAAAGGAATTCACAAAATTGAATGAAAACCTATATTTTTGACAAGGAAATAGTAAGGAACATATCTAATCAAGGAAATGGTAAGGAACATATAAACATAAAAAAAAATTAAGTCTCTTTATAATTTCAGAACAACAAGGACACTTAACTGGTGCGATTCATTCTTTTAAGGATTTTCTAAGCCAATGGACCTAGCGACAATATGTTTTGCAAATTTATTGTTAAATACTAATTACCTAAAATTAAAAATGAAGAAGCTTTCATAACAAGTCAATTACATAAATTATTGAGAAATTTTACGATAAATACGAGTTAAATCCATAATAGATACCGAACATTTGGTAAGATAAAAAAAGGAGGATATGGAAATACACAAATATTTTACAAAGAAAATGGAAAGCGTAAATATGACAAAGTGAAATAAAAGGTGAAAAATTACTAACTCTTACGTCCGCCAAGTTCATTAATTGCAACAAATCATGTATGCAACTCATTACTCTAACGTATCAGAAATGGTTGGTCTGGCAAAGTTGATGCAACAACATTAAGTTGTTGGTAACTTTTTGTCTGAGTTGATAAATCACAAGATCAAAATTAAAAATACAAGGATCATATCATTTAATATCATTATCATTAAACACTGACTGAATTGACATTCTTGGCAACATAGGATGGAGACGGGGAAACATTGTCGCAAAGATAGAGGAAAGAAAATTAAGAAAGTAAATAATACCATACACACTCTAAATATGGGGTACTTTTGAGTAACCCTTGACAGGTGTTTATTGGTAAATTTCCACTAAAGCTTGATCTTTCTGTAATAGAAATTCACCTATAAAAATAGTTCAAGAATTTTTTCCAAACTACCACATATTCATAAAGTGTTGAGTACTCTTTACATTCTTAATTGATCTCTTTCGTCTATCTCTGTGAAAATGTTTCTCCGTCCCATTTCCTTGGTGTTAAGTATGACAATTCTCGCTTGGAGTTTGATCATAATGATTTTGAGTATTGTGATTATTATATTTTTAATTTAAATCTTATGACTCATGAACTCACACTAACGTTGTTTCATCGATTTTACAAAACAAACCATCTTATATACATTGGACTAATGAGTTTCATGCAAGATCGGTTGCTATTGTTGATAAGTTAGAGTCTAGGGGTTAGTAATGTTTTACTCTTTTTCATATCATTTTTCTATATATGTTTTTTTTTCATTTTTTACTTTCCTTTGTAAAATGTGTATGTTTGTATGTGTATCCCCGTTTTTTTTAGTCTTATCGGATGTTCGATATCTATTTTAGATTTAACACATATTTATACAGATCTATCATGCATTTTCTTGATGTTTGATGTAATTAACATTTTATAAATGTTTATTTAATTTCAGTTTTAGGTGATTAATATCACATAATATGACTTGTTCATTATTGTAGTTTTTTTCTAATATTTATTTTGATATGCTTCACTTGGGTCTATTGAAAACAATATCTCAACCTCACCTCCACAGTGTAAAATTAGGGTTGCATGCACATCCAATTTAATACAAGTGAAAATGAAAATAATATGAGATTTAATTAATCTCTTATCTCTCTAATGTTTTCAACATATAATTTCAATCAGCTAGCTTCTTTGCATAACATGGAAACCAATGTCAGCTACATTTGTATGAAACGTTGTTTGGAGTATTCTTTTAGTTAGATTGTAAGAGAAACTGATGAAGTTATGTAATAAGTAATATTAACTGCAATAACATCCGTCCAGACTATATAGTTGCAGTAAGTTACCTGAGGAAGAGAATAGAGCCTCCAAATGTAGTAAGTATTTTTCTTGGATTCATTATGGCTCGTTCAAAAGTACAACCTCAGTTGAGAACATACAGAGCCATTGTATCAATAACATCTTTTCATAGAAATGCCCAGTTCATCATAGCTTTGGACAAAGAGGACTACAGCTGAAAAATCAAACAAAAAGATATTCATTCAATGATGAAATCACATTTAGTTTCTTGTATTTTTATTGTAAGAAATCACTGGCTCATCATTAAATATACAATTTTAAGATATTAATTAAATAACAATTAGATAGAATATGTGAAACTTAAGCATCAAACACTTGAAAAACAAATATTACAGATCTAATGATAGAGAGCATGCACTTGCATATATTGATAACATAAGTAATTTTTCTATATATGTTATTGTAAGTTGTCTATTGTTTATTTTTCTATATATGTTCTAACCCAATTTAGAACTATTGAAGTATCACTACGAATTAACTGAAGATGCAAACAAAATAGAGAGGTGGAAAGTTGAAATCAATAAAGGATTCACGTATTTATTTATATGAAGTTAGGTTTATATATCTCCTTTTTATTAAATCCGAGTAGCGTATTCTTGCAAACATTCAATCAAATTTAGAAACAAAATCTAAGAGTCCCTTAACCTAAAAGTTTAATCTCATTAACACAATCTTTGTAGCTGCGAAAGAAACTAAAAGCCCCAAATTCAGACGATATATCATGTTTGAAAAAAAAAAGCGAAGCTCAAATAGCAATCAATAGAAAACAGCCAAAAAAAAACATAAAAATCAAGCAAAGAAACACAATTTGGGATTTGAAATAAATTCATCACACCCAAAAAAATGGAGTAGATACATACATGGAAGAAACCAAAAGAGATAATCATAGAAGCGGTGTAATCTAACAATGGAGTTCCTACACCAGAATAACAGCCGCCTGCAACTAGTATCAAAATACTCTTCCCAGAAGCAGCCATGTCCTCCATAACCTATGAGAGAGATTATAGTGTTTCAGATTATTTAGTGTTTAAGCATAAAGGTAAAATGATTTGATATATCCTTATATAGAGGGAGGTGTTAAAAAGGGCAGGCCCAACCCATTTCGTCCCAAGCCTCACGGGCCAAGGAATTTGAAGGGCTGGGGTGGATCGTCTCGTCATTTTTAAGGGTTTAAAAATGCTCGACTCAACCCAGCTTTAGAGGGGTTGAGGTTTGGGCCGGGCTAGCCCTTCTTTTTTTTTATTCTTTTTTTTTCTTTTCAAGTTTATAATTTTATAACATCAAGAAAAATGAGAAGATTTTAAAATAAAATATGAAAAACATTCGTGTTGTTTCAACAGCACTAGAAAAAAATCTACTTTAATTACCATGTATTTTTCATACCAAATACACGAGCAAGCTAAAAGAGTGACAAGCAATATGGGAGTTAGACGAACCCACAATATTTATCTATGTATCTTAGATACATGTTAATCTACTTTATTGTATCTAGAACAACGTACGTGTTTATTGAGCCCTTCTATTTACGTGATATGGCCTTATACTTGTATGAATTTTTATTGTGAACCCTTCTATTTACTCTTTTGTTATCTGAACTCATTGAACCTCAGTATTTTAATATAATTGTAAACTTGATGTTGTTCGTGTTGCACAAACACTTATACGTTGGCTAAACAAACAAATCTTTTGATTCATGTAGGAATATTTCAATCACGTATAAAATGACTAGCATGAGACAAAGAAAACTCATTTTTCATAGTTCATCTAGATATGTCTACTTTTGTTTGCAAAGGGCGTAAATTTTTTCATTCTCTCATGAGGTCAGTTCCTCCGTGATTTCCCCCTTCTCCCACGAGCTCAGTTTAAGGGCATTTTGTCTTTTGATATGCATTATATGTTTCTAGGTTTTTCAAGTTATATTAGTTCGTATGTTTTTTTCTGTCTTTTTGTATTTGTTTGATTTTAGGGTCGAGTGTCATTAAATATTGGATATTTTATTTTGATTTGTGCCTAGTGTTAGTGTAATATGCTTGTGTAGTGAGTATTATGACTTCAATAGAATATTTCGTAAATTCGAGTAGATTCTAGGATTTATTCATAACGTCTCAATATCAACTTAAATTACTATTATTTTTCATCAGTTGTGTTAGGTATTAATTCTGTTAGTGGTCCATTGTTATCTCATATATATATACACACATATATATACACTACTTTATCTACACATGTGTTGCACGTGATTACCAATTAAGATTTTTTTTTTTAGTAAATCCTATTATTTATTTAGTGAAGATTTTAATAATATGGTTTGCAACAGTATAATTCTTTTCTGTATGTTCAATATGGATCATAGTATATATCTCTTATTCACGCGAACATATGAAGATGGTCAATGAAATTTTTAATTTGTTAAATGAGTATATTAATTTAAATTTACTAAGTGTTAGTTTATTAGCATTTTAATATTAATATTTAACATATTAAATTGCTTTATTTTGGAGTTATAAGAATGACCATTGGTAGGCATTTAAGTTTTAAACTACCAATTTTATCATGCTATTCATATTTGACTTGGTAGCCATGTATGCCATTACTTTTGGTTTTATTGGTTGAATTCATTGAGAGATAAAAACATTCCAATAAACATTGGAATGGATAACTTCTACACCATCCAATAGCATTGGTTGTCCATCACTTTATTTCATTCTTAATTCCTCCATTACTCATTGTAACCTATGTAACCTATGTAACTCCTATTGTAACCTATGTAACTCCAACTGTAACCTATGAAACTTCTAAGGCCATTATCTTCACTATTTACTACGTCCATTATCTTCCTATTAATTGCTAGGAAGACTTCTTGTAGTATAAATAGTGGTGGTCTTCTTTTGTTTTGCACACACAAAACATAAGAGAAAACAAAGAGTGAAAGAGTTAGTCTAAAAGAGAGTTCTTATTAGTTTAAGGGAGGTGTTCTTTTTTGTGGAGCTTTGGACTCAACTCTTGTCCATAGTTGTTGAGTTATACTTTGTGAAGGTTGTCGTATCTTGGAGGGGACAAGTCAAAGAGGACTACTGCTGGACCGGTGAAAACATTTGATGTAGGGGGCTTGAATCTCCTTAAAGAGAGCGAGATATCCGCGCCTCAGCCTAAAAAGATTAATTTCTTCATTTTATTTTCAATTGTAATCTTTCAATTTTATTATCTTGTAAGTTTTTCATTAACAATTTTAAGGATATTCAAAGATGGCTACAATTGAAAAGACCGTGGATGTCAATATGGGAGATCTTAACAATCCATTTCAGTTCAATGGTAACCATTTCAAGAGATGGAAGGGTAAATTACTTCTCTAATTAAGTCTTCTCAATGTTTCTTATGTATTAACCGAGAAGAATCCAAATAAAGAAGACATCACTAGTATAAATGATGATGAAACTATTTCTCATCTAGAGAAAGTGGAAAAGTACGATGTTGATTCCTATAAGTGTCGGTATTATCTTCTTAATTGTCTATCTGGTAATTTTTGTAATTATTATGATAGAACTTACTCTTGTGCAAACAAAATTTGGAAGGAATTGCATATTAAGTATGATACCGAAGAGGCTGGAGCGAAAAAATATGCAGCTAGTAGATTTTTTCGTTCCCATTTGGTGGACAACAAATCAGTGGTAGATCAAGCTCAAGACTTCATCATGATTGTTGGAGAGCTTAGGTACGAAAAGGTTAAGATTTGACATAACCTTATTGTTTGTGGCATAGTGGATAAACTTCCACCTTCTTGGAAGAAATTTCAAAAAACTATGCGCCACAAACAAAAAGAAACCTCTCTTGAAACCTTGATAATGAAAATTCGCATGGAAGAAGAAGCAAGGGGCCAAGATGCAGTTTTACAAACAGAAGAGAACAACATCACATCGAAGGTAAATTTAATTACTTCGAATAATGCTACTCCTGAAACTCACAAAAATACTTCTTTAAAGCCTAAGAAGAAAAAATTCAAGAAAAACAATGGTAGACCTCCCAAATAAAATAATGGTGAAAATCACCAAGCACAAAATCAACAAGTTCAAGAAAAGGGACCATGCTTTTTTTGTGGCAAGAGTGGGCATATTGCTCGAATTTGCAGATTCCGGAAACGTGGTCCTAACCTCAGGAAAACGTTACCAAAGAACCTTTTGTGGCGGTGATTACCAAAATAAACATGGTTGAGACTGTTGATGAATGGTGGGCTGATTTTGGTGCAAACTGACATGTCTGTTATGACAAAGACTAGTTTAAAAAATACACTCATTTTGAGGAGCCCAAAACCATCATGCTTGGTTATGCTCACACTACTCAAGTTCTTGGAAAGGGAGATATTGAATTGTGTTTTACTTCTGGAAGGATATAAAAATTGAAAGATGTAATTTATACTCCTTCTATGAGAAAAAATTTGATGTCTAGTTTTCTTGTTAATAAAGCAGACTTTAAACAGATTATTGATTCTGATCAATATGTACTAGCGAAGAAAGATATTTTTGTGGGGAAGGGGTATGCATGTGATGGGATGTTTAAGTTGAATGTTGAAATGAATAAAACTTCTACTTCTGTTTATATGCTTTCTTCTACTAATTTTTTGCATGCTCGTTTGTGTCATATTAATGATTGTTATGTTGGAATCATGAGTAGTTTAGGATTAATACCAATGGTTAAAAAGAATTTTGAAAAGTGTGAGGCTTGTAGTAAACCCAAGATCACTAAAAGGCCTCATTTTCAAGTTGAAAGAAAAATGATGTGTTAGAATTTGTTCATACTGATATTTGTGAACTTGGTGGTATTCTAACTCGTGGAGGTAATAGATATTTTATCACTTTCATTGATGATTTTTCTAAGTTTACATTTGTTTACTTTATGAAAAATAAAAGTGATGCTTTTGAAAATTTCAAAACTTATCTCAATGAGGTTGAAAATCAATTTGGAAGAAAAATAAAAAGAATTAGGAGAGATAGAGGCCGTGAATATGAATCAATTGAGTTTAATTCTTTTGTTAGATCATTGGGAATAATTCATGAAACTCCTCCTCCTTACTCTCCTTCATCTAATGGAGTAGCAGAAAGGAAAAATAGAACTTCGGTTGAATTGACTAATGTCATGCTTATTTAGTCACATGCACCTTTAAATTTTTGAGGTTAATCTATCTTAACTGCTTGTTATGTGTTGAATCGCGTGCCTCATAAAAAGTCTAAATTGACACCTTTTGAATTGTGGAAAGGTTACAAGCCAAATTTGGGATATCTAAAAGTGTGGGGTTGGCTAGACTTTGTGAGGCTAATGGATCCCAAGATCACAAAGTTGGGTAAGAAAGTTACTACTTGTGCTTTTCTTGGTTATGGTTCAAATAGTACAGCCTATAGATTTTCTAATCTTGAAGATAATATTGTAATAGAATCTGGTGATGCTATTTTTCATGAAAATAAATTTCCTAGGATACTAAAAGTAGTTGGGGTCAAAGGATTGAACAAAATATTTTGTCACTACCTAGTTCTTCTACTTCAACTTTGAAAAATAAAGAATTTTGTGATTTTGAGTTAAGAAGAAGTAAAAGATCTAGAGTAGAAAAAGAATTTTTGTCCCGATTTTTATGTGTTTAATGTTGAAAATGACCCTCTAACTTTGAAAGAAGCATTATCTTCACATGATTCTATTTTTTGGAAAGAGGTTGTAAAGTATGAAATGGAATCTCTAATTTCTAATAAAACTTGGAAGTTAGTTGATTTACCACCGAGTTGTAAAATAATTTGTTGCAAATGGGTCTTCAAAAAAAAGTTGAAACCGGATAGTTCTATTGATAAATACAAGGCTAGGCTAGTTGCAAAAGGTTTCAAACAACTAGAAGGCCTAGAATTTTTTGATACTTTTTCTCTGGTAACAAGAATTACACCCATTAGACTTTTAGTTGCTATGGCTGCAATTTTTGATTTGCAAATTCATCAAATGGATGTAAAAACTGCTTCCTAAATGGATACCTAAATGAAGAAATTTATATGGACCAACCCGAGTGTTTTGTTGAAGCAGGCCAAGAAAGCAAAGTATGTAAACTTACTAAATCCTTATATGACTTGAAACATGTACCAAAGCAATGGCATGAAAATTTTGATTCCAGCATGATTGAAAGTGGTTTTAAAACAAATGAGTGTGATAAGTGCATATATATCATAAGTCTTGGAATAATTCACATGTGATCATTTGCTTATATGTTGATGATTTGTTGATATTTGTCTCTAACATGAATGTTATTGATAAAGCTAAAAATGTTTTTTAAAAGCCATTTTGATATGAAAGATCTTGGTGAGGTAAATTTTATTCTTGGAATAAAAATAACAAGAACATGTGAGGGGATTTTCCTTGACCAGTCACATAATGTTGAGAAAATTTTGAAAAAGATATTACTTTCATGATTGCAAACATGTTGCTACTCCTTTTGATTCAAGTGTTCACTTATTTCCTGTTGAAAGTGAATATGATGTAATAAATCAAAAGGAATATGCTAGTATAATCGGAAGTTTGAGATATGTGACTGATTGCACTAGGCCTGATATTGCATATGAAGTAGGAGTACTTGGCAGGTTTACAAGCAAGCCAGGTAATGAACATTGGAATGCAATAACAACAGTTATGAGATATTTAATTGGAACGAAAAATTGTGGTTTGTTCTATCAAAAATATCATGATGTACTTGAAGGCTTTTGTGATTCGGATTGGAATACTTTGTCACGTGATTCCTGTTCTACCACTGGTTATGTCTTTACTTTAGGTGGTGGTGCTGTTTGTTGGAGATCAAAAAAGCAAACTATAATTGCTAACTCTACCATGGAGGCTGAACTAATTGCTTTAGTTTCACCTAGTGAGGAAGCGAATTGGTTAAGAGATTTATTGTTTCAAATTCCTTATTTTGAAAAACAAATTCCTCCTATTTTAATTCATTGTGATAGCACCACTGCAATTGGTAGAGTTAAAAATCGTTATTAAAACGGTAAATCCAGACCTATAAGGAGGAAACACAGTAATGTAAGATTGTATTTGACATATGGTACCATTAATGTTGATTATGTCAAATCTTGTTATAATCTTGCAGATCCTCTTACGAAGGCCTTAACAAGAGAAAAGGTCTGGAGCACATCGAGGGGCATGGGATTGAAGCCCAAAAATCCTTGAGTCATATATGAGGAAACCCAACTTGGGGAGTAGAGATCCTATAAACAGGTTCAAAAGGAAAAACTAATCATATGATGACTTGTTGTGAAAAATGCACTATTTTCCCCTCTCTATGATGTGAGTGCATTGTTTCCTGTAGTTTGTGAAGGTTGAGTTGATAAAACTCCTCATGAATATCTGTAGTCCGTATGGGTGGAGTGTTAATATTACAGGACCACTCTCGACAGATTTCACATATGTGTTGTGTGGAAGTAGGTCGCTTCCTATGAGAATGGGCTTATTCTCAAATGCACCCATGAAACCGGGATAGCACATGGCCCTAACGTGGTGGGTGTTAAATATCATATCAACACCTTGATTATTTTGTGTGAGCAGTGATATTTTCTTTCCCTTAAGAAGTCATAGTTCAAGTCTGAGACCACTACGACTCTGGAGTAAAGGTTAATGTTTCACTAAGTGGAGGTTCAATGCAGAGCACACCTTCACTATGCATACTAGTCTTCCTTCAACTGATATACTCTCTTATCTAAATATTAAAATGAATGGGGGATTATTAGTTATTAGCATTTTAATATTAATATTTAACATATTAAATTGCTTTATTTTTGAGTTATAAGAATGACCATTGGTAGGCATTTGAGTTTAAAACTACCAATTTAATCATGCTATTCATCTTTGACTTGGTAACCATGTAATGCCATTACTTTTGGATTTATTGGTTGAATTCATTGTGAGATAAAAACATTCCAATAAATATTGGAATGGATAACTTCTACATCATCCAATAGCATTGGTTGTCCATCACTTTATTTCATTCTTAATTCCTCCATTACTCATTGTAACCTATGTAACTCCTATTGTAACCTATGTAACTTCAACTGTAACCTATGAAACTTCGAAGGCCATTATCTTCACTATTTACTACCTCTATTATCTTCCTATTCATTTCTAGGAAGACTTCTTGTAGTATAAATAGTGGTGGTCTTCATTTGGTTTACACACACAAAACATAAGAGAAAACAAAGAGTGAAAGAGTTAGTCTAAAAGAGAGTTCTTATTAGTTGAAGGGAGGTGTTCTTTTTTGTGGAGCTTTGGACTCAACTCTTGTCCAGAGTTGTTGAGTTATACTTTGTGAAGGCTGTGTATCAAGGAGGGGACAAGTCAAAGAGGACTACTGCTGGACCGGTGAAAACATGTGCTGCAGTGGACTTGACTCTCTTTAAAGAGAGCGAGATATCCGCGCCTCAGCCTGAAGAGAATAATTTCTTCATTTTATTTTCAATTGTAATCTTGCAATTTTATTATCTTGTAAGTTTTCCACTAACACTAAGGTTAAATCATTTAATTCGTGGTGTCTCAATAATATTAGCTTATAGACGATATTTGTTGTATGTTTTTTTGTCAGCTATCCAAATGTGTTAATTTCACGTTATAAAGTTTAGTAGCCATATGAACATGTGAAAACAACAACTATATTTTATTTCTTAGAACTATTTTTATTACTGTTTTCGGAACGTGCATTGCACGTTTGTCCCCTAATTTATATTAGAAAACTTTAATTTATATAGCTAAATTCAAATCTATGTTCTTTCATATGTAAGTTTAACATAAGAATATAACTGTGCACAAAATATAACATAAAAATATTGTGTTAGATGTTGGACGTTTGATATATTAAATATTTCATGAAAAATAAATATTTTATTTTATCATTGGAATTAAAATATTTTAATAAATAAAAAAATTAAATAATCAAAAAAGAAATTGTCTATATAAAAGATACGTAAAAAGAAAAATATTACAAAATGTTTGGGCGGTATACCATCAAATTTTTAGAAAAAATTACAATTTCAAACGAAAAAAGAAGAAGTAAATAAAGAAATGACATATGTAATAAAAGACATCACATTAAAATACATAGAGAAAAATATTTTCATAATAATTGAATTAAATTTTGTTAAAAGTAGACTTACTCTAGACAAAACATGACTTACGCTAGACGAAACATATTATATGTATAAAAACTATAATCATATAATAATAATAAATAAGAAAAAAAAATAAGGCATGACTATGTTAAGAATAGAGATAAACTATATATATATATAATGAATTATTAAACAATATTATTCAATGTATCACTTAGTCATTTTTTTTACTATGCATTATTTTTTATTTTATTTTTACTTTTGGACTTATTTTGTACCTCTCTATAACAGTTAAGTACATGAATTTTTTAAACATTTGAGATTACATATAAAAAGGAAAAAGTACAAATATGTTGGTTTAAAAAGATAAATGATTATCAAACAGTGAAAAAGACATAATTATTATTCTATGAGATTTAACATATTTATCCTCAAAATAATTAATGATAAATACATACTGTGATTAGCTTTACTATATATATCCTAAAAATAGAAGAAAGGTTATATAAAAATACAGTAATCCACTACGAAGTTATATTTAAGAACTCAAAACGATGGAGATATGAAAAATAAATATTTACTTACAACTTCGTATTGGAGTATATTCATCTTTTAACTATCATAATTTACATATTTCTTTACAAAAAAAAGATGAATATGCACGAAATTTTTAAGAATATAAATAAATAAAATAGTAAGAATTCTTATAATTACAAACTGGTAATGAAAATTTTACAAGGAATATAGACTAACCTACTGTAGAATGCAAGATGATTACGAACTTAAATAACACAAGAAAAATATATTAATGTGGTGTGAGTATGTTTGATAGACTGTTCGCTTACCCCCACTTATCGTACAAATTAAAATTGAAAGTTTATTAGACTTTTCATTATCTAAATTTAATTAGTACATGAATATACGATGCATTAAGATCTTATTTGATGCATGAATTTAAATATAACTTTTACTTAATATTTAATTAAATAAATAGTTATTAATATTAATTTATTTTAGAGGTAAAATAAGGGTAAAAGGATAATTCAACTTTGAGGTTAGGAGCTTTCCACTTATAATAATATATGATATTGTTTTGTATGTTAAAAGTTATAACATAATAAATGGTGTTCTTGTTGTTGACTATCATATGGACTTCCCAATTGACTGTGTAAATAAATTAGATCTAGTTATCAAGTTAACTGATATATATATATATATATATATATATATATACATATATATATATATATACACATGTAGGATTTCTTATAGTTTGTTGATAAGAGTCACCGTTCCTGAAACAAGGACAAATTACCATAGTAGATCGACTTGGACACGGTAAATGATATGCCAAAGTAATGCGCGACAAGTTATGGAAGCATTCATATCTCAAATGGAAGACCAATTTCAAACCAAAGATCATGCCCTTATAAACCTAACAAAATGCTATGATAGGAAGGAAACACAAATATCTCTTGAAAACAACAAATACATCTACTTATTTTTCAATCAAAATTTCCTACGAGATATTGGATACCTTTGTTTTCCTACAATTTGAAGGCCCACAAAGGCAAATTTTAATCAAGGGAAAGACCACGCAGTTTGTTGAATACCCTTTCAATACAAAAGGCTACAAGGTACAAAATCAAGCTACTAAGAGAGCTCCTATATTTAGATATGTTCTCTTTTCACGAAACTATTTTTCCTTATGATATTTCTCCTGAATGTTCCAGTATCAATTATGTCTTGAAATTACTTTTCTATCATTTGGATAAATTGTTTTATATGTGTGATACGGCAGGAACTTTTGTTAATGATTAATTGTTGAAAAGAAACACATTTTATGAAGTTACTACTAACCAAGTAACCAATAATATGATGTGCATACATTGGATTCAAATGCATATCCACAATCAGCTAACCATGTACCATCATTGCGTAGTCCTAGGACATATTTTTCTAGTGACGCCCCACCGTCACCTCTAAGGACAACTAAGACAATTCATACCACCAACTATTTGAAAGAATACAACTACACTTTACTAACATGCTTTCCCCTACACCTACATCTAACACCCCCGGTCCACAACGTTCGTTCACTTCATTCATATTGAATCATGACCATGAGTCATGCCTGGGAGCACCCCACAGACGTAACTGGCATCTTGGTCCTTAAAGATGACTTACACTATCTCTTAGCATACATCATGACATATCATTAGTAGAAAAAATGCATAAATTAAAATATTTACATAGTGAAGTGTATTTAGACTTCTCACATATCATATATGGACTTTACATAGACTCCTCCCTTATGAAGTTCATATAGATCTATCATTTAGCATGGTCAATTCATTATAGTAGTTTAATACTTTGCCTCATATATATACATTTAATCGATATTTACAAAGGTTTGGGCATAGCCCTTACAAGTAAAATATGTCACATATACACATAAAACAATAGTCTCAAGAATAAGGAAAGAATAAGTGTCTTTAGACATAAGCAATACTACTAGGATAGAACAATTGGCACCATCCTCGAACTTTGAGGACTCACCAACAACTTGGGGAAAAGTTCAAGTCTTCTTACAAATGGCCCCGAAACACCTTAACAACCTAAACCTACATATTTGTAGAAACATAAGGAATATGGGTTAGTACAACCACTTGTACTAAGTATGGAAACATATGCACATAAAACCTTTGAAGAAGTGCATAAAAGGGACCATTTCTTTGGAAACATGTTAAGTCATTTGGAAAGCCTTTGTGTAGACATATATGAGAGCATATACAAGCAAATGATCAAAACCAAATAAGACATACTCATATTCATACATAGTAACAACACCAACATAAAGTCATATTAGCATATCATGTTCAAGAGTTCATATCATTAAAGAAAATAAAACTCTTACAATCAATCCCATCCAGGACCTACAAGTGCAATTCTCATGTGAATCCCCATAACCCCACATAATCAATTAAACTAGAAAAGAGATCATAAGCAATGTCTTACCTGATATGACATAACATCATGAGTAGTCACCAACATACATATAAACTTAGACCAATATCAAGTTTATTAAATTAAACCAACATTATAGAAGAGCAACATCATATAGGATCAACATGATACATTTCATTATAACACAAGTGCATAAGAACAACCTCCTATAACTTCCCTCAAGGTCAACTTGTGTAACACATAGGTAAAAGTCCGATATCCTTACCCATACTTAGTAGTACCCCTTAAGTCACCCTAGTTAAATACATATTTATTACTTCCATTCATTCATTTTACTTTCAGGAACAATCGCATTAATTGACAATAGACTATGTGAGCTAAACATGGAATTGGTTTCATGAAACCTAAACCAAAAAAAGGTGATCTACTTCCCAAGGTAGAACCAAAATACGAACATAACATTCTAGGTGGTTCCATTAGTTTGCATTCCTACGGGGGGAAACATAGTTAAGGAACTAGGAGATATAGTGGAAACTCATGTATGAACATTGAATGGTAGGATCCATCTCATGAGAACATTTGTGAACCTACATTACCTTTTGAAAAAGGACACCTCTCATATCTAGTTCGCTTGGTGCTAAACTAAATTTCCTTTGAAATGCCTTTAGGTCATTCTTAATCATTCAATTTTAATATAGGCCATAGGATACTAACCCCTTGTATAATCATTTCATTAGATCATTAGGTATAGGATGAGAATTTCCTTTCATCACAATCCATCATTAGTGAGATCAACACATCACAATCATATCATATAAGGCACACAAGAGAATTACCTTCAACCTTGTATCATCATACCCTTACCATGATCTCACAATTCAACATATTCATAACATGCCATCATAATCATCATATAATCATCTTCTTAATCTATGCACATCATCATACTTCAATTAAATATCATCATCAAGAATAAACAAACATTATTGAAGTAGGGAACTCATAATCATAAAGGTCTTACCAAATAGCTTCCAAAACATTCTTCAAGATCTTACTGTCAATTCATCAAAAAATTTCAATGATACACTCATCATCATCATCATCATTATAGTGAATTAAACAATAACATGATCAATTCCAACAACTCTGATCATATACAACTTCAATTCATGGCTAGGGTTAGGAAAAGGGTTCAATAATGAATCTTTTATAGAAACTAGGTCAAAGACTAAGAACTATAACAACTTCACCATTAATTAACCATAGATTATCAATATAAACCAACACAATAAAACATCAAATCAATTTGAAAAGGAATTCACAAAATTGAATGAAAACCCATTTTTTTTACAAGGAAATAGTAAGGAACATATCTAATCAAGGAAATGGCAAGGAACATATCAACATCAAAAAAATTTAAGTCTCTTTGTAATTTCAGATAAACAAGGACACATGTCTAGTGCGATTCATTCTTTTGAGGAGTTTCTAAGCAAATGGACCTAGCGAAAATATGTTTTGCAAATTCATTGTTAAATATTAATTACCTAAAATTAAAAATTAAGAAGCTTCATAACAATTCAATTACATAAATTATTGAGAAATTTTACGATAAATATGAGTTAAATCCATAATAGATACCGAACATTTGGTAAGACAAATAAAAGGAGGATATGGAAATACACAAATATTTTACAAAGAAAATGGAAAGCGTAAATATGAAAAAGTGAAATAAAAGGTGAAAAATTACTAACTCTTACGTCCGCCAAGTTCATTAATTGCAATAAATATGTATTCAACTCATTACTCTAGCGTATAAGAAATGGTTGGTCTGGCAAAGTTGATGCAACAACATTAAGTTGTTGGTAACTTTTTGTCTGAGTTGATAAATGTCACGACCCAAAACCGATCGCGACTGGCACCCACACTTATCCTCCTATGTGAGCGAACCAACCAATCTAAACCTTATCATTTCAATTTAATATCAACATAAAGCAGTGCGGAAGACTTAAACTCATAAATAAAAGACAATTCAATAACTTCTAAAATTCAACATCTATTAATTCCCCAAAATCTGGAAGTCATCACCACAAGAACATTTATGATCAATTTACTAAACTAAGAGTATTCTAAGAAGCTAAAATAATAAAAGCTAGTCTATGCCGAAACTTCAAGGCATCAAGACATGAGGAAGGAGATCCAGTCCAAGCTAGAAGCATTAGCTCACCCTGAAGATCCGGTGTGACGAAGACTGGCTTGAACTACTGTTGAGTCGAAGATGACGGCACGTTTGCTGCACTCCACAAATAAACAAAAGAAAACATAAAATAAAAGTAGGGGGTCAGTACAACCACAGTACTGAGTAGGTATAGGCCAACTCAAATAAAAACAGTATATATCAAGTAAAATATAAAATCAACTAATATCCTTAGCATGCAGCATTTACAATTACCATAGTCCTTGGTTACAACACCAAGACACAATGAGGACACGCCTCCTCATCATACTCGTTTGGGAAACATGTTCTTTAGATTGAGAATATAGTATCTTTCAAGATTCATTATATTATTTACTCTCGTGTCGGTACGTGACACTCCGCTCCTCATTCTATCCTGGTACCGGAACGTGGCACCCGATACATATACTATCCTGGTGTCGAAACGTGACACTCCCATCCTCATATTCTATCCTGGTACCGGAACGTGGCACCCGATCCATATACTATACTGGTGTCGGAACGTGACACTCCGATCCTCATATTCTATCCTGGTGTCGGAACGTGACACTCCGATCCTCATATTCTATCTTGGTACCGGAATGTGGAACCCGATCCATATACTATCCTGGTGTCGGAACGTGGCACTCGATCCCCTAATCTCGCTACTTTCGTTCATCAAGCCTTCTTTTATACCAAGGCATCATCATTAACAAAGTAGATTAGGGTTTCTTCAAGATTTAAGATTCAATAGCTTCATCATGCTTATTTATCACAATCATACATATATGTATAAAATCACATCATGCATACACACAATTAAGCATATAGAAGACTTAATAATACTACTCAACACATATCATTCGCTATTAAGAGTTTACTACGAATAGTGTAAAAACCATAACCTACCTCCACCAAAGATTAGTGATCAAGCAAGCAATTTCCCAAGCTTTGTTTCTCTTCGTTTTCCTCTTTCTCGTTCGACTTTCTCTCTCTTCTCTTGTTCTTTCTATTTCTTTATTCAAACCCTCTTTCTTTTCACTAATTATATAATTAAGTTTTAAAGATGGCACTAATAATCCACTAATTAACTTAATGTTACCTCTTTTAACCCCCAAGTAGTTAGACTTATTAACATTAACCCTATAACTTTATAATTAAGGCAGGAATAGTCAAAAACGTCCCTTAAAACGTATAAAGAAATCCGACCCGAACTGGGATTGCGTAGCCCGTGACGGGCCGTCGCGCCTGCGACGGTCCGTCCTGATGTCCGTCGCATGCTACAGAGACTAGTATTTAAGTGGATGGCCTGTGACAGGCCATCGCGCCTGCGACGGTCCGTCCTGCCACTCCGTCACGACGTTCAGAGAGTCGATTTTCAGTACCCAATTTCAGATTTTCTAAGTGTTTTGAAACGACACCTCCACGACGGTCCGTCGTTCCCGTGACGGTCCGTTGTGGCCTCCGTTACCTCTGCCAGTATTTCTAGAATAAAATCTGTTGCTCAAACGACTAAACAGGTCGTTACAATTAATCATTACTCTAACTGAATTGACATTCTTGACAACATAGGATGGAGACGTGGAAACATTTTCGCAAAGATAGAGGAAAGAAAATTAAGAAAGTAAATAATACCATACACACTCTAAATGTGGGGTACTTTTGAGTAACCTTTGACCTGTGTTTATGGGTAAATTTCCCCTAAAGCTTGAGATTTCTTTAATGGAAATTCTCCTATAAAAATAGGTCAAGAGTTTTGTCCAAACCACCACATATTCATAAAGTGTTGAGTACTCTTTACATTCTTAATTGATCTCTTTCGTCTAGCTCAGTGAAAATGTTTCTCTGTCCCATTTCCTTGGTGTCAAGTATGACAATTCTCAATTTGAGTTTGATCATAATGATTTTTAGTATTATGATTATTATATTTTTAATTTAAATCTTATGACTCATCAACTCAGACTAACGTTGTTTCGTCGATTTTACAAAACAAACCATCTGATATACATTGGACTAATAAGTTCCACGGAAGATCTATTGCTATTGTTGATTAATTTGGTGGGTCTAGGGGTTAGTAATGTTTTACCCTTTTTCATATCATTTTTATAGATATATTTCTTTTTAGTTTTTTACTTTTCTTTGTAGAATATGCATGTGTGTATGTGTATTCCTTTTTTATTTTTCTTATCAGATGTTCGATATCTGTTTTAGTTTTAACACATATTTATACATATCTATCATGCAATTTCTCAATGTTTTATGTCATTAACATGTTATAAAAGTTTATTTACATTCAGTTTTAGGTGATTAATATCACTTAATATGAGTTTTTCATTATTGTAGTTTTTTCTAATATTTATTTTTATATGCTTCACTTTGGTCTATCTAAAACAATCTCTTAACCTCACCTCCACAGAGTATAAGTAGGGTTGCATGCACATCCAATTTAATACAAGTGAAAATTAAAATAATATGAGGTTTAATTAATGTCTTTTCTCTCTAGTGTTTTCAACATACACTTTCAATCAGCTAGCTTCTTAGCATAACATGGAGAGAGAACCAATATCCGCTACAGTTGAATGAAACGTTGTTTGAAGGATTCATTTAATTTCATTGTAAGAGAAATTAATGAAGTTATTTAAGTACTATTAATTGCAAGAACATCTTTTCAGACTATAATGATAGATAGCATGTACTTGCATATATTGATAACGTAAGTAATTTTTCTATGTATATAGTATGTTAGTTATCTGTTATTTATTTGTCTATATATGTTCTAACCCAATATAGAATTATTGAAGTATTATTACGAATTAACTGAAGATGCAACCAAATAGAGAGGTGGAAAGTTGAAATCAAGAAAGGATTCACTTTCTTATTTAATTTAAGTTAGGTTTATATATCTCCTTTTATTAAATCCTAGTAGCATAAAATTTAGGAACAAAACCAAAGAGTCCCTTTTACCCAAAAGTTAAATCTCATTAACCCAATCTTTGTAGTTTCAAAAGAACCTAAATGCCCCAAATTCAGATGATATATCATGTCTGGAAAAAAGTGAAGCTCAGATAGCAATCAATAGTAAATAGCCAAAACGAAGACACAAAAATTAATCAAAGAAACAAAATTTGAGATAAATTCATCACATCCAATAAAAAATTGAGAAGATACATACATGGAAGAAACCAAAAGAGATGATAAGAGAAGTGGTGAAATCGGTCAATAGAGTTCCTCACCAGAATAACAGCCAGCTGCAACTATAAAAAAAATACTCTTGCCTTAAGCAGCCATGTCCACCATCACCTATGACAGAGATTGTAGTGTTGCTTGTTATTTAGGGTTTAAACATAAAGGTAAAATGGTTTCTTTGTATTTTGTTTTTAGTGTCGGCTGAATATCAGCCATATGTAGAAAGTAAGAGTCTTTTTATTTTTGTCGTCTTGCGTCGGATGAAAAAAGCCAAATGTACAAAAGTCGTAAAGTAAATAGTTTGTCGTCCAATCATGTAAAAATTTGTCGGCCAATTATGTAAAGTAAATAGTATGACGGTGTAATTTATGTGTATAAATAGAGGAGCTTTCCTCATAAATAAAACACACCTTCATCCTTACATCTCCTATCTTTCTCAAAATTCTCTAAAAACGCTTCCACCCCAAAATAATGGTCTTTTTTATCATTACTTGTTTTAGTTAATTGTGATAATTTATATTCCATATATAAAGATTTTAATTTTTCCATATTTTTCTAACTTCTTTATCATCTTGGTTTTTGATTTTGTTTTCTTTACGTATTTTATCCTTCATAGAAGGCTTTTTGTAATATTCTCTTTTTTTAGTTCTAATTTGTTTTCATTAACGTTATTTGTAATATATTCTAGATGTTAACTTCCTTCGTTCTTAAATAATCAAATAAAATTTTCTATTAGTAATTTTTCAAGTAGATATATATCTTCTATAGTTTTTACCAATATTGTAAATATTCGTAATTTATCATTAGTCTGTATCTACATCATCATATAAATCATACAATCATAATAAAGTTCATCTTGTATACTTTGTATAGTTATTGAGTCCAACCTTGGGTTGTTATTTCTATTATCTCGTATGTTACTAATTATCATAAATTTCTCTTTTATGTCAGGTATTAAGATTTTTTATATATAAAGTAATAATATATTTATTCATCATCACCATCAATTAGATAGGTAGTCATCTTATTCATTTTTGCTAAAGTTTTATTCCTTCCAACCTCTTAATAAATTATACTTACTTATTATGTGTGGGGAAAGACAGGCCCTACCAAGATGCCTGACAGGATAACAGCGAGAAGAATACCCAAGTCTATACTTTCCCTTTTCGATTGAACCAGAGAAGACAAACAAACCAAAAGCAATATGATAGTAAGGCAGCAAGTATTCAACCAAACAAAATATAACAAGACAATATGAAACTGTCACGACCAAAAACCGAGCGCGACTGGACCCACAATTTACCCCTATGTGAGCGAACCAACCAATCTAAACCTTATCATTCAATTTAATATCAACATAAACAATGCGGAAGACTTAAACTATAATAAAAGACAATTCAATAACTTCTAAAATTCAACATCTATTAATTCCCCAAAATCTGGAAGTCACAACAAGAACATATGATCAAATACTAAACTAGAGTATTCTAAGAAGCTAAACAAATAAAAGCTGTCTATGCCGAAACTTCAAGGCATCAAGACATGAGGAAGGAGATCCAGTCAAGCTAGAGCATTAGCTCACCCTGAAGATCCGGTGTGACGAAACTGGCTGAACTACTGTTGAGTCGAAGATGACGGCACGTTTGCTGCACTCCCAAATAAACAAAAGAAAACATAAAAGGGGGTCAGTACAACCACAAGTACTTAGTAGGTATCATCGGCCAACTCAAAATAGAAAACAGTATAATCAAGTAAATCATAAAATCAACTAATATCCTTAGCATGCAGCATTTACAATTACCATATCTGGTTACAACACCAAGCACATCATGAGGACTCAGCTCCTATCATACTCGTTTGGGAAACATGTTCTTTAGATTGAGTATATTAGTATCTTTCAAGATTCATTATATTATCACTTCATGTTCGGTACGTGACATCGCTCCTATTCTATCCTCCGGGTCGGAACGTGGACAACTCTGATCCTCATATTCTATCCTGGTGTCGGAACGTGACACTCTGATGCTCATTCTATCCTGGTATCGGAAACGTGCAACCCGATCCAATTACTATCCTGGTGTGCACGTGACATCAGTATCCTCAATTCTATCCTGGTACCGGAAAGTGGACACCCGATCCATTATACATCTGTGTCGGAACGTGCAACTCCGATCCTCATATTATCCTGGTTACCGGAACGTGGCACCGATCCATAACTATCCTGTGTCGGAACGTGACACTCGATCCATTTATCTGGTACCGGAACGTGGCACCCGTCCATATACTATCCTGGTGTCGGAACGTGACACCTGCCGATCCTCATATCTATCCTGGTACCGGAACGTGGACACCCGATCCCTATCTCACTACTTTCGTTCATTAAGCCTTCTTTTATACCAAGGCATCGTCATTAACAAAGTAGATAGGGTTTTTCAATGTTTAAGATTCAATAGCTTTATCATGCTTATTTTATCACAATCGTTATATATATATAAGTCACATCATGCATACACGCAATTACGCATATAGAAGACTTAATAATACTACTCAACACATATCATCGCTATTAAGAGTTACTACGGATAGTGTAAAACCATAACCTACCTCCACGAACGAATCGAATGTTGATAAAGCAAGCAAAATCCTCAATTCTTGTTGTCCTCTTCGTTCCTCCTTTGATCGATTCTCTCTCTCTCTTGCTGTTCTTTCTATTTTTTCTTATCAAACCCTCTTTCTTTACCCTAATTATTATGTATTAAGAATGAAAGATGGAAATAATTAACCACTAATTAACTAAGTTACCTCTTTTAACCCCCAAGTAATAGACTTATTAACATTAACCTCTAACTTTATAATTAAAGCAGGAATAGTCAAAACGTCCCCTTAAAACGTGCGAAGAAATCGACCCAGACTGGGATGCGTCTAGCCCGTGAGCGGCCGTCGCTCCTGCGACGGTCGCTATGCTGTCGTCACAAGGTCCAGAGACTTGTTTTTAAGTGGATGCCTGTGACGGTCGTCGAGACCTGCGACGGTCCGTTCCTCTGCCTATCCGTCATGGCGTTCAGAGAGTCGATTTTCAGTACCCAATTTCAGATTTCTAAGTGTTTGAAACGACACCCTCACGACGGTCCGTCGTGCCCTTGATGGTCCGTCGTGGCTCGCCACTCTGCCAGTTTTCCAGAAATAAATCGTTGCTCAAACGACTAAACAGGTCGTTACAATAGATAACAATTACCCATCGTTCGTCCCCAACGATCACAAGAAGGAAAACAAGTGCGAAGGAATACCTGAATCCGTAAACAGATGTTGGTATCTTCTCGCAATCTGCCCTTTCTCCCAAGTGGCTTTTCAAACGGTCGATTCTTCCATTGCACCTTGATGGATGCAATCTATCTTACCTAACTTGCGAACTCTCTATCTAAAATAGCAAAAGGTTCCTCCTCATAAGACAAATTCTCATCAAGCAAAACTGAATCCCAACGGATAAGGTAGTTTCCATCCCATGGTATCTTTTCAACATCGACACATGGAAACCGGATGTACTCCGGACAGCCCTGGAGGAAGGCTAATCATAAGCCACCTCCCCTACTCGTTTAAGTACTTCAAAGGGACCATGTATCTTGGGCTTAGCTGGCCCTCTTGTACCAAACCGCAGTCACCCTTCATTGGTGAAACTTTCAACAAGACTTGTTCACCCTCCATGAACTCTAAGTCTCTAACCTTCGATCGCATATTCTTTTTGTCTACTTTGCGCCGCTAGAAGCTTTTCTTGAATGGACTCACTTCTCCATAGATCTCTCAAAAGATCGGTACCCCAAGTCTAAACCTCGAATGCATCAAACCAACACAATGGGGGACCTACATCTCCTACCATACAATGCTTCAAAAGGAGCGATATCATGCTTGAGTGATAGCTATTATGTATGAAAACTCCACTAAGGGTACAGAAGCATTCCCAATGGACACCGGATTCATTCACACATGCGTCGAAGCATATCCTCCAACACTTGAATCGTTCGCTCAGAATGCCATCGGTCTGAGGATGGAAACGGTACTAAGGTCCAACCATAGTACCAATTTGCATGCATGTTTCCAAACTAGAAGTAAACTGCGTACCTCTATCTGATATGGGATAGTGGAACTCGTGCAATGAACAACTTCTGAGATGTAAAGTTGGCTAACTTCTCTGCATTGTAGTCCCTTAACCGGAATAAATGAGCAGAATTAGTTAACCTACTCAACAATCACCCAAATAGAGTCAACTTGCCTAATGTCTTTGGAAGGACCAACCAGAAGTCCATTGCGATTCTCTCCCATTTCCATTCGGAATGGGCATTATCTGAAGTGTTCCTCCGGGCCTTGGTGTACGCTTTACTTGTGACAATTTGGACATTTGGCAATAAATCCACCAATATCACGCTTCATCTTCTCACCAGAAGTGTTGCTTTAGGTCACGGTACATCTTGGTTGCACCCGGATGTATCGAATACCTGAACTATGAGCCTTGTCAGAATAGTATGATCAACTCATCGACGCGGGGTACACAACCCTTCCCTTAATCTTCAAAACACCTTCTTCATCGACTTTCGCTTCTTTAGCCTCTCACTTGGCAACACTTTATCTCGATCCGGATCAATTTTTCTCATTAAACTGCTTTCCTTATTTCATCACAGAAGGAAGTCTTGCTCCCACACAGCTAAAAATCCTCCCTTTCATTTACTTCTATCTCATAAGGTCGTTAGCAAAGAATCTGAACTCCATAGCTAATGGGCGTCTAGAGCTTGCAAGTGAGCTAGACTTCCCATGCTTCCCGCCTTTTACTTATAAGCATCCGTACAAAACATTAGCCTCCCGGATGATACAAAATAGTGAGTCGTGTCCTTCCTTAGTTCCATCCATCTCCTCTTGTCTCAAATCAATCCTCTGAGTGAGACATACTGTAGACTACGATGATCCTATAGACCTCACACTTAACCCCATGATAGTAGTGTCTCCATTGGCTTTAATGCAAACCACCACTGCAGACAAATCTAAATCATGGGTCGAGATAATTACGTTATGCACCTTTAATTGTCTTGAAGCATAGAGCAATCACATTCTTCTCTTGCATAGCAACTGCACCCAAACCCGAATGGATGCATCACAACACAATGAAATTCTGGCTTCCGCTCTCAAGTTGAGAATGGTGCGTAGTAGTCACAGAGTCTTGAGATTCTGAAAGCTTTCCTCACACTCATCGCCATACAAATGAACATTTTGCTTAGTCAAGTTCGTCAGTTGGGAAGCAATAGAAGAGAATCCCTTGACAAATCGGGGGTAGTAGCTAGCTAACCAACAAAGCTCCTATTTCTGACACATTAGTAGGTCTTACCCAATTCTTACACTCGATCTTAGACGGATCCACCATCCCTCCATCTCTTAGACCAGTGCCCCAAAGGCACATGCATTATAGCCAAAACTCACACCACTAGAGAACTGGACTAAAGCTTTTCTCCCTCAACATTTATAATACAATTCTCAAATGCTCCTCATGTTCCTTACTCTTGGAGTATATCAGTATATCATAATAAATACGATCACAAAGAGATCTAAATATGGCTTAAAATCCCCCGTTCATCAAATTCATGAACGTCAAGCAGGGGCATTCTTAAGACCACAAGGACACTCACTACAAAATTGTAAATGCCCCTACCTGGTTCTAAAAGCATCTTTGGCACATCCGTTGCTCGTATTTTCATATTGATGATAACAGGATCTCAAGTCAATCTTAGAGAAGCACAAGCCCCTTTTTGAACTGACGAACCAGTCATCAATGCGATGGAAGAGGATATTGTTTTTATAGCAACTGTTCAACTGCGTTAGTCCTATGCACATCCGAAAATCCATCTTCTTCTTTTACAAACAAACGGAGCACCCCAAGGAGATGCACTTGGTCTAATAAAGCCTTTGCTCAACAATTCTTGAAGTTGGGTACTTGTTAATCTTGACTAATCGGGGGCCATTCTTATAGATGTGTGGTATGAAATGGTCTGTGTACCGGTTCAGATCAATAAAGTAATATCCATCATCGAGGGGTGTTTATACCGGTGAAGATGCAGGGAAACATCAAGAAAACTAACGCGACCAACGGAAAACCCCGAACTCAATCGGCACACGCCGCC